>VCJJ01000963.1:15034-35245 GCA_024139415.1 Backusella tarrabulga | reverse complement strand
AAAAAAAAAAAAGTAAACTACAGAACACGCAACGCGGTTTGCTTGCGGAATTTTAATTCTCGAAGGCATCTGTGAGGTTGATGACTGTATATTTTTTCAAACGATATGCGTCGATTCCTAGCATTACATCGATGTATTTATGTTCTAAAATCTAAATAATCACCTATTCAGCTCTTTGAAGAGCCGGTAAAAGAAAGTGTCCAGGAAATTGATTCTCGTTTTGCTTATACAAACCAGGAACTGTGATTAAGAAAAGAAAAAAACAATATCTTTGGGAAAGCCAATAGCTGCAGAGAGTAAAAGAAAAGTATGATTTTGTCAAATATAAGTCGACTGTGTTTACAAGCGCACTGCTTGCAAGAGATATTTACAAACAACAATTCGTTAATTGTAAAAATCCAAAAATAAAGTTTGCTTATCATTAGTATCGTAAGTTATTAATTGTTCATTTATTTGAAACGATGGCTGCTTTATAACGGTTTTCATCATCTCTAAATATAAAAGTGCCAAACATTTCAAAATTTCAACCATAACACTCAATCAATGTACATTGTACTAAAAATTCAACAGCACGACTTTACCATTAAATGGAGGGATAAAGCGAGTCCACTTTTACAAATAAAAATCGTTTGTTGTGGTAAGATGCTGTTACACAAAATAAGCATCTAAAAGCGAGACTATTGCAAACAAGGAAAGATGATCCTCATTAAACATATGTTTGTTCTTCATCTTCTAATTACTTGATTATTGCTACCATTTATTCATTTTGAACATGTACTAATATTCAAAGAAAGGCTCTAGTGTAATAATACTTGGCTTAATCAATTCACCAAGCAAAGACAACCTACATATATGCACTTTATCATTTTAGCTACATTTCTTAGTATTGAATACAACCGTAATAAATCTTACATGTTCACCAAATAACATAGTGCTTATTATTGTACTCACTTTATCAGGAATAAAAATAAATAAATACATCATTTTCGAGATAGCACTGGAGTATTTACATCCAACTTGCCATGTATCGAATAAAGTTGGTGAAAAAATTCTGAGTCACATGAGTTGGCTACGTAAACGAAATCAAGAAAGTAGTCTCAAGTTGATCTTTGTGGTTGTGTTTTATATATTTTGACCCTATCAGCTTAATCAAACAGTCATATATCTGCATGTTAGAAGTACAGTTATAGTTGTCTTAAAACAATAATAAAAAGGAACATCACCTTTTGAACACATCTCCGCTTGTAATAACGACCTGTAGGTTTCAGTTTAAACAGCTAATATAAAAAGTGCTGGGTCCAATAGGCTTTTTGAAATCACAAATTAATTATCGAATCAAACTAAGCGACCATCTAAAAAGGAAAAGCACCCAATCTGCTTTACCCATGAAGAATTTTATAGTAAGGCTGGGAATCACGACACACCTGTTGTAGCGTTAAATAATGTATCCCAAACGAGTTTTGACTGCACCGATTTAGGAGGTGTGCAGGGTCAAAATAAGGCCCCAATCAAGCTAACAGCGAAAGCTTTATATTTAGTGTAACTTAAAACAAAAATAGATAATGACAAGAGAGAGCTATTCATTTCATTTCCGATCTAGTCTTCATTTTTTTATTATTTTTATTTTTTATTTTTGCTTTTCTTTCGTTGTCTTCTCCTTCTCCTTTTCTTTTCCTCTACTTTTTTTATTTTTATTTTTACATACTTTCTTTTTTCCTCTCTCTCTTTTTCCTTTTCTTGTTGCTTTTATTTCTTCTTAATAGACTTAATTATTAAGATTATTTTTAACTATACGACCTTCTCTAAAACGAAAATAGAGCAACAACAACAATAATAATAAAAATCTAGGAGCAACTCACCCTTAATCACCAACCTCCCCCTTTTACTTTTTTACGCTCTCTCACCAGTTATACGATATGCAATTATTAAATACCATTAACCTTTCTATTGTCGCCACACTCTTACTTCAAAGCGGTCGCTTTGTTGGCGCAATGCCTTTATTTGGAGCGAGAGTAGACAATGCTCACTCAAATGGAGTATCAGAAGAGACATGCCAAGGTAAATTGCTCACTTCTTTTCACAGGTTGTTTCAGTTTAGCTTACCATATTTCTTTTTTTAAATAAATAATAAAAAAATCTATTTTTATTATTATTCCAGCTCTTCGAATCAACTATCCGTCAACACAATCAACCGGTAAAGTTTAAATTGGTTTTACCTTTTTCTTGTTTATTAAATAATAAATTAGGTATTACTTATGAGGATGAATCCAAACACGTCATTGCTTGGTATGCACCAAAGTTTCTCACTCAGCTTGATATTACATTAGTAGACAACAATTCAGGCAATACTATTTCTGTTGGAACATTCGGTATGATCACCATCTTTTTTTTCTATTATTTATTCGATATACATTCGATTGACATTTTATTTATTATTTAAAAAAACATAAACAATAATATATATAAATAGATGCAATTGACGGAGCCACGGACGAGATCCCTATTTCACTTGGTGACAACAATGCTGGTAACTATTTTATAAATATTATAGCTTTATGTTACATAATTAATAGAGAATTACTATTTTAGGCGAATATCATTACCGCATTTCAGGTCAAGGAGACGGCCAATTTTGTGAAACAAACTCAGGGAATTTCAAAATAAACAAACGCACAACAGACATCCATGATAATGAAAGCGGGTCTTCAGGCTTGGATGACGATAACAAAGATCAAGCAAAGACCACTACCTTCAAAGAATACATTGATGTAATTTTTTTTAACTTTTTTTGCTTTTTTTTTATTATACTTAAATAACACATTTATATAGAGCCTTGACCAAGACATCGATAAATTTATTCACAAAAACAAAGAAACAGAAACCGAGAGGGTTACACACAAAAATGATGTCGATCCGTCCAACACCAAGGGAAAGTCTTGGACCGGTGATGGTGCTCATGTTGATGTTGTTAGCCAGACCACAAACTGGGTATCTAATGATGATCAACACAACAATAAGAGTGACTGGACTGGCGATGGCACCCATACTAATGCTGCGCCTGCTACTACAAGCTGGGTATCTAATGATGACCAACACAAAAACAAGAGCGAATGGACCGGTGATGGCTCTCACACCAACGCTGCTTCTGTGAAAGATGCCAGCTGGGTTTCTGAAGATGAACATACAAATGGATGGACCGGTGATGGCAAGCATGTCAATTCTGCTGTTCAAGACTCTAAATGGGAATTTGAAGATCAGCACACCAATGGTTGGACTGGTGATGGCGCTCATGTCAACCTCGACGACCTTAAAGAAGAAAGTCCTGAGTGGCAAATCGATGAATCTGATAACGAACCTGCAGGTGCTAGCCACAGTAATGGCTGGACTGGTGATGGATCTCACGTCAACCTTGATGATCTCAAGGAAGAAATCCCAGAGTGGCAGATTGTTGAATCTGATAATGAACCCGCTGCTTCCACTTCTGATAATACTTCTAACAATACTCCTTCACCTACGCACAGCGATTTCACAAGCACTTGGGAAGATACATCCGACCATGCCAACACTAATTCAGTTACCCACAGCGATTTCACAAACACCTGGCAAGATACCTCTGATAGCGTACAGCCTGCCGCTCACAGCGACTTTACAAATACTTGGGAAGATACATCCGACCATTTCAACACTGATTCAGTTACTCACAGCGATTTCACAAACACCTGGCAAGATACCTCTGATAGTGTAAAGCCTGCTACTCACAGCGACTTTACAAGCACTTGGGAAAATACATATGACCATGTCAATGAATCCGAGGCATGGGTTGATGAGCTCCATCAGGATATGGACCTCTTGGAGTTTGATCATTCAAACTCTGGATGGGCTACTGAAAACGACAAGCACACCAACTCTGCCGGATGGACTGCTGAAGAAGACAATCACTCCAACTCTGCTGGATGGGTTGCTGACGAACACCCCAATTCTGTAGGCTCTGAATGGGTTACTGAAGATGAACCTTCTGTTCACAGAAACGGTGCTGTTTGGTAAATGTCATAATAAAAACCCGAAAGTCATAGATATCCTGTTTGCCTTAATGTATCATATTTAAACGTAATAAAATATATCATCAAAACACGAGTCTGTGACATGATTGAAATAAATTTGGCTTTCATCCTTGCTTGAAAGAATTGCGAGCTTAAAATCATTTGATGGCGTTTTACTAAAGAGACAATGTTTCTTTTAAATAAAAGTACATCTTATTGATTGTAATTAAGGATGCTTACTCGATTAGAATTTAAACGAGGATATTCATAAATATATATGTGTTTGTGCTCATGTTTCTGTCTATTCATCATCGCAAAGCAATACTATACTGTAAATAAACGGTTTTTTTTCTACTTTTGAAATTGATGATTTTCTTGCATTCAAGCCGAATAATCATGATTTTTATAATATTTAAATATTGACGTATAAGGAAGAGGGAATAAGCTGTAAAATATTGGCGAAAAAGAGAGATGAAAGAATAGTAAAGAGCTGATTCGTCATAGAAACGTCCAAAATACATCATGGTAAAGTCGATGTAGAATAGCACGCGGGTTAGAGTGATAACTGAACGGAAGGACAAAAAAAGAGAGCGGGAGCGAAAGAAACGGAAAAGAGCAGTTGATTCTAAAATTGATGCATACAAGCATAACAAGTTGACAGTCCAAGAAGGGCGGTTATTTATAAGCCCTCTGATTCGTCTGGTGGGGAAAAAATGCCAAGAAGCTTTAAAAAATAACCTTGGTATGGTTGGCAATGATGCTTTAGTATCGGGTGACTATTATATATGTGATTTGTTAAAAAAGTGGGTGATGCCTGTTTTTTCTCAATGAGTTATCTCGATCTTCTTTATTAGGAAAAAGCGTGAACTAAAAACTCGGATAAATTGTATCAGTAGTAAAGCAAACTAAAAAGAAAATAAAAGACACTGTTATTATAATTGAAGGAGATGAATCATCCCCATTTTAAACCGAGTGATTTTGGAACCGAGAAAGTATATTTCAATGACTAGAAATGGCATAATTATTTTTAAGAGATAGTAACAACACAGCAAACAAACAAAAAAAAATTAGCGTGTAAAGTCAAGTGCTAACAAACCGATAAATAAACCGAAGAGGTAACCTTTTTACTATTACTATTTCAAAAGTACTTGTTTTTTTCTTTTTCTTTTATTTTCTTTATTCTCTGTTATTCTTATTTAATTATGATGCTTGACTATAATGAGCTATTCTTCAGCTGCTGTCAGTACATTATTTCATGGATTTTCAAAGTAACTGCTGCGATCTATTTCAAAGAAATAAAGACAGGAGGAGCACACAATATACCAGAGAATGGACCCATCATATTTGCTATAGGGCCTCATTCTAATCAAGTAAGTATGGCTTTTGTCTGATAAGATGACATTTTTTTCATATATTGAGCAATAGTTCATCGATCCAATTATTATGAGTCAATCCTGCCAACGTGAAGTGTCGTTTTTATGCGCAGAGAAATCAATGCGTGAACCAGGCGTCGGTTTTCTTCTTCGAATGTTTAGACCCAGTAATGTGTTGTTTGTTTTGTTTTATCGATCACTTATAGAAAAGTTTAATAACAATGCTGCTTATCATAGTCCGTGTTAACCGACCTCAAGACCATGCTGTAAATGGAGAGGGTCGGCTAAAATCCATCAATTCATGCCACATTACCGGCATAAATACCAAATTTACGAAACAGCTCAACATAAACGATTATATTAGTTTCCCTAAAGGATATGGAGAGTTCAAAGTAGTAAACATCATATCCGACACAGAATGCATTGTTGATCTTGATACAGAAAGTAGTGATCCAGGAAAGTTATCGGCTTTATTCAAGGACAGTAACAATAGAATTGCGTATAGATGCATGCCACATATCGAGCAGGCGGCGGTTTACAAGAAGGTTCATGCCGAGCTTAATCGTAATCGCACCATTGGTATATTTCCAGAGGGCGGTAGTCATGATCGTACGCAATTGCTACCACTAAAAGGCGGTGTTACTGCCATGGCTATGGGTGCAATGGCAAAGTATAAAAATTTGGATGTGAAGATTGTACCTTGTGGTAAGTATATTGATGTCACTTTATATAGTTAAATTTATTGACAATTGCATGCATACCTCTATCTAGGAATAAGCTACTCCCAAGCACATCGATTTAGATCTCAGATAGCAATAGAATTTGGTGAACCAATTACGATATCAAGGAGCATGGTTAATGATTTCAAGGCGGGTGGGGAAGCTAAAAGAAAGTCATGTTCCACACTACTTAATTCCATTCAAGAAGGTCTTAAAGCAATTACTGTTAATGTTGGCAGTTACGAAACGCTTAAGGTATTATTAGATCTTTATGTATAACCATATTTCTGTAGTTTAATGTCCAATAAATTTAAATAGTTTATAAAAGCTACCCGTAGAATATATTGTCTGCCAGAGAAGGTTGACATATTTGAACAGAAACAAATTGATCGGCGGCTGTCTATCGGATATAATCAATTTCAGAATCATTTTAAAATGACAGATTTACATCGACGTATTGCTTCTCATCAACATATTTTAGAATACTATAGCATCAGCGATCACCAAATTCCCCAAACATTTTACGGTGGCACTAAAACTTGTTTAAAGCTAGCGGTGAACTTGATTTTTTTTCTGCTTTTTCTATTGCTTTCTGCACCAGGTATCATTTTAAATATCCCTGTAGCAGTGGCTGTAGATTACATTAGTTGCGCAAAATCCAAGGGTAACACTAAATCCATTCTTTTCATGAAAAAAAAAGACAATTAACCACTTCTATTTCTCGTTTATAAATATATATATATAGCTGCTCTAAAGAATTCTACTGTTAAAATATACGGAAGAGATGTTATAAGTACTTGGAAAATCATTTCATCGTATGCACTTTTACCTGTGCAGTATGCATTTTATACATTTTCAGCCCTAATGTACCTGAAAGATAAGGATATTGAATCCAGGTACAAAATAGCTGTCCCAATCATAATTTGGTGTGTATTGCCCTACATATCTTTTCTGAGCGTATTATTGTACGAAAAGAGCCAAGGTTTTAAGAAGTATGTACATATATATTTAACGTGTAAATTGTTAACCTACGCCTTGCATACTTATTTCACTTATTTATTTGTTTAGATCCATCACCCCACTTTTCCTTGCAATTTTTGATCAAAAAACTGCTACAATTCTTAGAGAAAACCATCACAAGTTGTCAAACGAGATTAATGAAATCGTCAAAGAATTCAAACCTAAAGTTTTCCCTGAACTATATAGTAATGGTAAAATATAGTGTCATTTATTAAATGATATTTTTTACTGAATCTTAAACTCGATTAGAAAAACCTGATACCAGCGAAACAAAACCAGCGACTGTATTGGATATCCCTAGCTTATCACAATCCGTTTTAGGAAGCATATCACCCAACAGTTCCAATGGCTATTTACATCAATGCTTTGGTATGGATTGGTTTGAAGAAGGTGAAGACCCACAAGAGAAACACCATCCATCTTTTATTAGCTCTGATGAAGAGACAAAGAAATATTTTCATGAAAAGCAGCTAGAACAAGATAAAAATGAAAGTGTGTTACTACATCTAAGTAAGTCTCCAGCTCCTTCGATTCTTAGAGGCAACGAGAATAGAAAATCAAGAAAGCCATCCCAGCATTATAAAACATCCAGGATTCCCGAATTATTTAAACGAAAAACGCGACGTATACTTCGATTTGATGATGGATTGCTAACTAGTTATAAGCGGACAGAATCTATTTAAAAAATAAAGTTTTTTTTTGTGCCTCGAACTCTAACTTTATCTGGATCATTTTACATAATATATATGGCAAAACAAAATGGAAAATTTAGCATGACACCCACTATCATTGTAATCGACATGTGAAAGACAAGCTTCTGTGTTCTATTTGGTGAACCCTTAACTCAAGCTTTTGAAATATTTTCAGAAAAAAAATCATTAAGTCCAAAAGTGTAATCATTACCCACCTTAAAAAGGCAAACATGAGAACACTCCGAACTTTGAAATGGTTAAAACGAAATATACGCACTTGCCAAGAGCTATAATAAAAAAAAGCTATAAAAATAAAGCGTGGTTGCATGAACACCAAACAATACTAAAACAAAACAGATCTTTTATATTCTATTATATGTATATTAAAATAAATGTGTGTTTATTTACATTTTACATTTATTTATTCATTATTTGTTTATGTGTATTGTCGCGCGAGTGAGAGTGAGAATATGAGAGTGTGTGTGAGTAATTTTTTTTGCATGTAAATGTTTTTTTTTTCGTTCAATGAACCTGGGCTGCATGTGCTACACCTTCACTGTACCAGACAATGATTCCTTTTCGTAGCTCCTGCTGCCACAACACACCCCGATATTGAAACGTCCAGAAACTCCAGAAAGCAATCATCATCAAGCCACCAGCCGTACTGACCAAAAGTAGTTTCATTACATGATGTGCCTGCAATAAAAATCCAAATGTATAGCCATCCATTTTAGCGATAGCAGTGTAAAATAGACCCCAGAAGCTTCCGGTACCCAGCAGACACCATATCCGGAATGATAGTAACCGAAAGCTTCCCAATTCCCATAACCTCAGTGGTCGATCTGAAGCAAAATGGCTGGAATTATAAATGTTTTGGTCGAGTCGACTGACATATTCCCAAACAAGCATGCCCCAGGCATTACGGCGCTCAATCATCAGCAACCAGAATAGTAAAGTAATTGGTTGCTTTGTTTCTATAGCGAGTCGTTGTGAAAATAGGAATTTGGAGAGTAGCCAGCCTGTCCAGTAAAGCCAAGTGCCGTATACAACACAGTGGCGCTCTAATCCTAGAAATTGCATTTGATGCGCGAATAAATGTGTGAGATGGAAAGATAGGTGGAAGAGCGCGAAAATGGGTGGAAATGATTGGCTCCAGGGTCGTGGTTGAATGAGTATGACATGAAGAGAGGTGATTATAATAGCAAATATAAGGGTATACGTTAAGGGTGAATATGATATGCGACTATATTAATAATTGAACAAAGAAGTTTAGTGAGTTGAACACAAGTGAAGCTTATTATTCATTCAGAATATTTACATGGAGTAACTGCTCGTTAAAATGGGGATCTCTTGATCTTCGGTTTTTGGTTTTTCATCGGTATGATAACCTTCGTCAGTTGTATTAGAGTCGTATGAGCGCGCTCTGTGTATTGATTCGCCCGACTGTGCTGATTTATTTATATTTGAATTCACCATTAAAAAACATTACTGAATGATATGAAGAGAAAAGAAGAAGGAGAGGAAGATTGGAAAAAATAATAATTGTAATACTAAATATTTATTGACACGTGAATAACCCATTTTTATTTGGTTTGGGTACACACATGTGAAGTGGCTTGATTCATGTGATTATGTAAACCATCTTTTTATATCAGCTATTTTGTACATAGATCAGTAATTGATGTACTATAAGAATGATGATTATTATTAACTGTAATGTCAAGAGGATCAACTTTTATTCATTTTTTATTTCTCTAGCTCTAATTCACTTTATAGCGAAGTACATGAGAAAAATTCATTAGGTGTTTGTAAGGATTATCACATCATGTTTCAAATCTGTTGTTTAAGAAGTTACAAAACTATGTTTTGCAACTTACACTAATGTTAATATACCATCACACAAAATAGGAACACGAAAGTTGAAAATTTGAAATAACCCCATATTTTTTTGATAAAAAACAATTTAAACTTTAAAACATGTGATAGTTAATTTCAATCCCATTTTTAAAAGCAAACGCAGCCATGGACGTGGCTGAACATATATCTACACTCTCCTTGATTTGAAAGTTCCTATTTCTCGAACTGTAATGGCTTATTATATCATCCCAATGTGATTATGGTTGATAGGATATATTATTATATATTTCTACTGAATATTTCATCTTGAGTACATCTTTTCCATGGCTTGATTGGCATACATAAATACTCTTAGTAAAAGCTATCCGTTGATATTTCATCAATAATTTTTTCAATTCCGCTTCATTTTATAGAGTCATGAATACATTTATATGCTAAAAATAGGACTTCTGTTATGCAAGCTGACCGCCCCAGTCTCTACGCTGCGGTTTAGCGAGAAAACTAGAACCAGGATTTAACCCCTTGCTCTTAAATAAAATGATGTTTATTTCAACAAAATAACCAATTTAAATCAGTTTACTCCAAGTGTTTAAAATACTTACAATCTGCTCGTTTGGTATATACTTAAAAAGAAATCAAAAAAAGGCAAGGGAAATACTGATTAAATCGTTTTAGCAGCGCAAAAAAGATTCGACAACTTCCGAAAGTTGTTAATTAGTTAATTTTATAAAGCAATAAGACAGAATACTCTACAAAGAAAGAACAGAAATATCATTTTTAACTTTTACCATAAGCTAAAAAAAACAATGCTTTTATTATTGATCTGTAAGGAAATGTACCCCGATCCAACATTTCCTTTTGATTTTAAGAGTCCTCAATAACTCAAATACTCGATTGGTATACAAGAGCCAACTGCAAGCAGATGGCCTACTGAACAAATGCAGAGTTCAATAAAAATAAAGCAGAACCACTTAATCGAAATGTTAGAGATGGATTCTTTGAAATGGAACATATATGCTAAATATATACTCATACAGATTTGAGTTCTTCACCCCACTTTAAAGATGTACCTTGGTAATGGATTCATGTTCATAAGCTTTGTTGAAGTGTAAAATTCTGTCCATTTCCTAATAAAGCAAAATCGAAAATCATTTGATTTTCGTTGATTCTTTTTCTTCTTTTATCGTTGTAATAGCTATCTTTCTCAACATGCTTTGCGTAAAGTAGATCCTATAAAGGTTCACGCTTCATTCATTTTCAGATTTACAAAATGGTAAACATTTGTAAGTTTATTATGTAAATATTAACGTATGTGTATGTGTGTCTGTGCTTGAGGATGTAGAAATGCATATGCAGGTGAAGATTTCCATAAAATAAAAGCTATCTCCATTGTTAAAAATAACATTACAAGAAATAAACATGGATTTTTAAAGGTCGCTTGATTTTGAGCAAGTGAAATATTTTCCATCTCAATCATTATCTGTTAATTAAGCAAAAATAGTCTACTGTATAAAAATCATGTATGTTACTCTTTCAAAAAAAAAGAAAGAAAGTAACCCTTGCTAAAATGTCTTGAGTTGAATAATTTCAAGCGGGTCCAGAAAACGAGTATATATTTGAGTTTTAGATCGTCGTGGTTGGGGTTTACATGTCCAGGTTGATTTTTTTCCAACTCTATAAGATTTGAAACAGGATCAAGCACTTCTCATTCCCATTAAAAATGAAAGTACTAATTTGATAGTGCTAAAGTTCCCGAAAAGCAACAAACTGCAGAAAAAATCGGCTAACTAAAATCACTGAATTAGAAAATTGTATAAATTAAGTATCTTTATCTTGCCTTTTTCTCTTCAACTCATTTTCCTTTCTTCACTCTTAGCGCTGGCCGTTCGCATACTATACCAATTAAAAAACCTAAAAATCAACAATGTATAAGTTATTTTCCGCTATCACTTTCATTCTCGCTGTAGCCATGACCACCTCCATTTATGCTGCTCCAATTCTACAGGCACGCTCTTCAATGTCTGGTTCCGCTACATTCTATAGTGTTGGTTTAGGCTCTTGTGGACAGACTAATAGTCCTTCAGAAATGGTTGCAGCTCTTTCTACCGAGGTCATGAAAGGAGATTATTGCGGGAGATCCATCACTGTACATGGCGGAAAGGGTTCTGTAACTGTTAAAGTGGTCGATAGTGTAAGTTGCAGATATAAAATTCTCATTTAAATTGAAAATAACTTTTTTTTTTCTTTTAAAAAATTAGTGTCCAGGATGTGCCGAAGGTGATGTCGATTTAAGCGAAACTGCCTTTAAAGAATTGGCCTCTCTTAGCGAGGGACGTATCCCTGTTACCTGGTCTATTTAACTGCTTCTCTCTCTCTCTCTCTCTCTCTCTCTCTGACAAAGAAAATAGAAAATAGAAAGGAAAAACTCTTTGATATGCGCAGGGCGCTTTTTCAAAGCTTTTTTCAATTATTCACCCCTTTAAAGTGAAACAAAAAAAGGATAGTTTAGGCGACTACTCATATAGTAGTTTAATCGTTTCCTAAGGAAGTAAATAAATGTGATATGTTTTTAACTTTTGTTCAAACTTTGTAATGACTCTTTTATCAACTTTGATTTTCCTTTAAGAAAAAACATGCTTAGTTTGCTAACGAGAAAATAAAATACATGTAGAACAATCTCAATTGTAAGTGGTATGTAGTCTATTCACTTCTGATGTATTAGATGTGTGACTACCACTGTGCATAAAGCTATGCAAAATCCTTTCTCTTTGCTTGACATAACTTATTAATAAACAAAACGATGCTATTTATCATTAAAGGCAAATAATAGAGACTGTCTATTTTGGGTCTCGGAAAACTATAAAAAGGCATAGTCTCCATCCAAATATTTTCTTTCCTTCATAATTCTTTACGCTTGCTAAGAAGAAATAACTCGAGGGATTCAATTCATCCACTTTGACTCTCTACGCCTTATTCTTCAAGATTGATATATCCAGCTAAGATTTCTTATATTTCCAACAAGGAATCTGATGCAAATGGATACAAATTACTTTTCTTTTTAAAACATCTAATTTGGATTTGATACTCAACATCTATGATAAGTTCAATGACCATGAAAGGCACTTTTTCTTAAATAAATGCATAAATTGTAAAGATGCCGATTACATAAACTGTGTTTTACTTTCCTCTTTTTTTCTTTATTTTTCTAATGGAAAGAAATCAATAAAAAAGGAAAATACTTTCTTTTTTTGGTAGCGAATCTTCCATGGTTATCATATCCGAATTCTGTTTTTGATTTTCATCAAATTAAACAAAAAAAAAAAGGAGAGGCACGCTCCCATCATTAAATATATGATCATGTTCATTTCTTAAGTATAAAATATTTCCCTCTTTTTTTTTCGTAGAAAAGAGATGTTTTCAACCAGTGTATCATCTGCATCGTAAACTAAAATTTGGTCGATGAAGGAGCGTTAAGTACTGGTGACCTGACATGTGAAATCACTGTTTATTGCAGGGATTTACACTTTTGAAAAAAGGGCCTGACCCTTTTTCTAAAGGAGGAGATAAAAATCCTATTTTTCATTCACTATATATTTTTCTTATTCTAAAATAAAGTATTAGGGTGACACAAGCACAGGTAATGTTCGTTCAAATACAGCAATATGCAGTTAAGTCATCTCAAGACGCCAACTACTGAAGTGGTTATATTAATCTTTTTTTAATGAGCGTAATTGTTGGACTCGGTTGAAACTTTCCGATGATATTGATATATCCCATGGCTTCCATTTACACGGTAAGCAGAATTGTTTTATATGTAGTTGTGTTATGCAATCACTAATGAGCCTGGTGTGAAGATCAAAAAATGAATGCTGTGACCAACATAATTTTTGTGTCACACACATCCCGAACCTGAGGCTTTTTTTAATATGAGAATGTGGCGCTAAACGCTTGATTCAAAAATCACTTACACGGTAATTATGTACAAACATCTTTGAGAATTATACTATATACCCTCTCGGGTTTAAAAAACTAGACGACTTTAATTTTAATTTTGTACTTTATTTAATTAATCTAATTTCAATATGTAATTATAAAGAATATTTATGGTTGCTGTAAGTTCTAAAAAAAATATGTATAAAGCCTTAAATTGACTGTACATAGCCAATTCCATTAATAAAGGCAATTTTTGAAAAAAGGGAAAGGGAGAAAAAGAGATTTATAGATAATGAAAATGAATATGTAAACATAGTAAAAACCATAAGTAAGCATAAAACCATTGACCTAAGGCATACCCAAGAGAAGTGGATTAATACATCCATCGCATTCTTTTCCATAGTCATAATCAGCTGTATTTACTGGTGCTGCGTAGCTGGGGGTTCCGCGTAGATAATTGAGAGAAGCATGGTATGTAACAGAAGGTGTAGTATACTGAGGGGCTGAATAGTTGGCAAAGAGTAAACTCGGGCCATTAGCGACATTAGGATGAAGAGGTTGGGTGTAATTTTGATGAATATAGCTACTAGAATAAACAAAGGTTTGGCGGGTGGGGTCATAGTAAGCAGCATAGAAGGGATCCTGACTGTTGGCATTGAAAGATGAAACAGCGGGTTGCATGTAAGGCATAGTACGGTAGGTTACTGGAGGAGAAGGGGTCTTGAAAGGTGATCCACAGCCAACGCTACTGCTACTACTTAAGCTGAATGAGTTTTCAGGAGACAAAGTGCTATGAATATAAGGTGAATCTTGATAACCTAACATGAGCGGTGCAGACGAATGACGAGATCGACGTCTCGAGCTACGAGCGACATTGGGTGATTTTTTAATCGTTGGTGGAGGCAAGATGTTACTTTTGGGAGTTTCGGCAAGAAGAGCGTTGGAGTCTTGTTCTTCGATTTTCACAGCTCTGCGTGCTCCTTCGAGCTCTGGGGACTTAGATGATCCTTCACGCATGTACATACTTTCCATTAACTTATTGTTTTCTTCGGTTCTTGAAGTGAAGATAGTACCCATATTTCTACGGGTATAACCCCTTTTTGAGCCAACTTTCTTCTTGGGACAGTACCTGTAACCTGGATATCTACAGACAAATATTAAAATTAATTGGAGTTATGGTATAAAGAGAAGGAGAAGTAACTTACTTTTTCTGGTGTTCCTCCTTTTCCTTCATTGCCTTTAGGCGGTAGGATTTCTTCAACTCCTCGCTTTCTTCTCTCCACCATTTGGCTATGATCTTGGAGATATCTCGATGGTTGGCACCTTTACATTTAGCGAGTATTTCCTTTTGCATGTCGTTTCGGTAGAGCAGGAAGCAGTTCATTGGTCTTGGGGGCGTAATACGAGAAGGAGTGTCTTTTGGCATGGTTTTAAGCAATATTGATTGTTATATAAAAAAAAATAAAAAAAGAATAAAAATAAAACAGAAATGAATGTAATGCAGAGGAAAGAAAAGTAATCACTGATGAAATGTGCAGGTATTTATCTCTTTTTTTTTGTTTTTCATTGTAGGTCAGCATCACCTGCACCTTGATATTTTTAGTTAATGACAATTTTTTGGAGGTAAAAGCGGATCGTACTTCTCATTTGACATTTGATAGACGCTTTATTTACTGATAAATCGGATTACTCTATTTGTACAGGTGCACCAGAGAACAGTAACCAATTATGAAAAAAATAGTAATTGATTAAAACAACTGTCTTTATCGTGAATACTTACTTCTGTATATGTAAGTACAAAAAATACGCGACAGTTTCTTATGTAGTTTTCATTATATGAGGGTCTAGTTAATATCAATCCAACTTTTCTATATGAAAAGGGAGAAAACATTGCAGATTGGCCAATCATATCTAATAGAGAGACTTTCTTTCTTTTATTCTTTCTTTCAAGCAAAAATTTATTAGGGTGCACATGTGCATGACAGATCACCATCCACGTTTTTATAGACTTTATTTTTTGTGTTATTGAACTGTTTGTGTGTTATATTTTTATATACATAACAAACATTTAGATACTTCTACAATAGTATTCGAATATAAATAAATATATATTGTATATTGTAGCTCTAATTATATATATATATATAACATTGACTACATGATAGTACCGATTCTGTAAGGTAGAAAAGATCTTGGCTATATTGTGCGAAAAAAGTTTTTTTGTTGTCTTTTTGTTTGTCTTTAGAATTTTCTAAAAACAATAGTATTAATGTAATTAAAGAAAACTAAACGATCTTTAACGCGGTTTTCTATAAATACATTCTAATAAACATTCGTATCATAAAGAGTACATGTTAATTAATCTCAAGTGAAAACAGGATTGTACAATTTGATTGTTGATGTACGAAAAGCTACGATAAGCGCCCTGAAGTAACGTTCATGCAGGATTTTTGGGGAAGAGAAAAAAATATTTCCCTCTTATTCATAAATAGAGAAAAAAAAGTATACCCCCCTCCTTGTCATCATTTACTCCTTTTAGTTGCCTTAGTAAGCCAATTATTCGATTTTTATTCTTTGTATCTCTCTCTCTCTTTTTCTTTCTTTCTTTCTTAGTAGAAAATTAAGTTGGAAAATCCCTAAAAACATTTTTTTTATTTATTTGCATACATTTATTACCTCCTCTCAAAGGCAAATTTATTAAATGCAGATACTTCAACTACTCCCATGTGCTATTTTATCTAATATAATATATGACACAATAATGAATATAGATTTCGATCATTTTGATAATAGTATTCGAATTTTCTAAAAGATCAAATACAACAGTAAAAAAAACATAAATTACTCTGTTTCTAGTCACATGTAAGTTTTAGTCAGTGTGAGTGCACGTCCACTTATTTTCTAACTTTGATATCTGGACTGCCATTTTTTCAATATTTCCTTTTTATTTGTGTAAATACTGTATAAAGATTGGAATTGATATTTAGAATATTTGAACTTGCGAGTACCAAACTTCACTACTATTTATGCTGGTTTATCCGTATTAGTATTACACTTTTAACTGTCTTCAAAAACTGATCTACGTTTTTTTACCATTTACTCGGTACGTTTAAGAAAGGGGACACAAAAAGAGATGTCTATGCATTTTATACTACATAGTCATCATCAGACTCATCGTTAATCATGCCAGTGTCTACTACAGGCGCTTCTACCGAATTCCAAGATGCACTTTGCTGAACTTTATTCGTATTCGCTGGATTTTCTTCCTTCTCCTCACCCTCAATCATCGCCTCCTCGTTTTCCTTCCCATCATATTCCTCCTCATCTTCTTCAGTACCAACTGACACAGTGTTGGTTGAAGTGTCATCGTTATTTTTATCATTATCGCTGGGAGAGCCAAACATAAAATCACCACCGGCGCCCCATATATACGCGAGATCATTAGGGTCATCGTCATTAAATCTAACCATACCTGTGTCGTCCCCAGGGTGCCAAACATTTGGTAAAATTGAGACTTCTTCATTCAAGTACGGAGAGTCAGAGATGAGCACTATTCTAGCATCATCACCTTCACCTATGATGCTGTCCAAGTCAAGTGATGAATCAAAAGAAAGGTCACTGGGTTTATCTTCATTTTCTGGTAACGATTCACTGGCTCCAATGTTTACTTTTGTGTCATTAGTATCCGAATGTTTATGTGTATTACATAGCGCATATCTTTTGCCGCTGCATTTTTTTGCAACACTACCGCCTGGTGAAGTATTGCCCACATACAAGGTTAAGCAATCATCCATTTCATTGTTGGAGTTCCAGGAACTAATAAATATAATAAAAAGAGGTTATTTATAACCACAGCAGTCCGCTTAAAATAGCTCAATTACCTTATCCAGGCATCCTTATTTGGCCCTAGACATCGAAATACCAAATCAGTAGCTGGAGCAAAATTTTCATTCGAAATGTGTGCGAGTGTTCCACCTGACTTTTTACAGGCCAGATGGGCAGACTTGGCCTTGGCAGAGTGGTTGGAAAGAAATAGACTCCCATCATTGCAATTGATGCTTTCTGCTACCCCCGATGAAATAAAAACGACAAAAATGGAGATAATTATAATTTTAGACAAACACATCGTTGCTGAAAAAAAATGTGAAAAAAAAACGAGCTTTTAATTTGGGGAAATTCTAACTTTTATAACATCGCATTCTTACACTCAGTAAATAGTTTATTTTGTTATTGTTATTATTATTCAAATAATATTTGTTTTGATTAAATTTCCCAAAGCGGAGAACAAAAAAAAAAGCTTGCAAAATTGACCAGCTTCATCAAAGACCAATTTATATTTATATTTATGTTTCATGGAAAATGAAAATGATATCAATGCAATTACTGTTATCCAATGGCTTGATTATAAAGAGTCTAGATTTCATTTTCAAAAAATCATATCAGCCATTTTCACTTTTTAAAATACACACACGCTTCCCAAAACATCCATCTTCTATTCTACTTTGTTTCCTTTATTACTAAAAAAATTTTAATATAGCATGTGGCAATTCAATAGATAACACCTTTTTACCAGTTTCTCTTTTTACATATTAAGAACTCCTCCAACACTCTCGCTTTTATATCTTTAGTAATTATCCCCGCTGTAGATAAAATGGTTGAAATCACCAATGGCTTATTAGTATGCATTCAAATAAAAGTTATATAAAAATGAATGAGGCATCATATGACATTTGATAAACTAATATCGCCAATGCTTATTATTATAAAGGCCTTTTTTTTCAACTTTAGTTTATGGAAAACAAAAAACAAAAATACAACAATAAAGATAAAGTGTCTTTTGCTTTCCCTTTTATATAAATAAACAAAAAAGCTTGGATAATACGTTTATAAGGTTTATCCTTTACTCCCTCTTTACATATAAATATATTTTTTTTTTTGAAAACAAACTTATAACTCCTTTAACTCCTTTACATGATATATATCAAAACATCATAAGGTCAACTTTATTGAATCGAGATGACAATAAGATATATACAAGCAAAATGAAAAAGTCAAGTTGTTTTCTGGATTTGGCAAAAATAAACATTTACATATTTATAAATGAAGAGGAATGCTCTCTGCTTCAGTGATAACGCTGATATACATAAATAATTCAGGAATTATCAAAGCAATATCATGTTCCAACGATCACTTTTTTTTTTGTTGTTTGCTAAACTCGAATATACTCCTTTAGAAAACCATATTTTATTATAGTATATTTATATATATATAAAAGGATTCCTTTTTTTTTTAATGTAAGCCAAACTCCTTATTTTGATTATTTTATTATTTTATTCTACTTGTGTATTTCAATATTTGTCTTTTTTTCTTCACCTTTTTATATTTCTTTTTTATCATTCTACTTCTATACCTATTCTTTCTTTTTTTTAATATATAAAAGCAGTAATCTTATTTATTAATTTGTTGTTTTTGTTTTCTTTGTTATTATGACAAGTCAAAGTCTAGACTCAATTCTATCAAATATCGACTGTTCCAAGGTCAAGGACATTTTCACAAATCAACCCATCCCTCATTTTCAATTAGTACAGCATAATAATACTACTACTACTATAATCCGAGATGATCATTTTAATACAACAGATTTTTTATCACAACGCATTCGACTTATATTAACATCAGAAGCACTTTATTATCTTGAAGAGCATAATGCAACCTATAGACTGGTTTATCCACCTCTATCAATTACAGACACTCTAATAAGACCGACTCTAGTAGATCGTGAAATTATGGGTGAATACAGCATTGAACTAAGGCTGCACGAAAAAAATATACAAGTGTTGCAAACAGCCGATAAAAAATGCCGTAATGACTGGATTCACAATATGGACGATCCATTACTGTGGAGATTCCTTATTGATAATAAAAGAGTGTCAGCACCAAGAAAAAAAACATCTTTGATTCGTCGAAAAGACATCCTTTCATTTTATACAGATCAAGCAGGTGAAATTTCACCTGAAAGCTCCTCGGACGAATCAGAAGCCAATGATGATGACGATGATGATTATAGCTGGGAAGAAGGGGGTGTTAAATCGACTCAAAATGATACTGCAGGTTGGTTTTTTTATAATAAAAAAAATTGTAAATCGCACCAAAAATTGATAAACTTTTAAAATAGAGAGGAAATCTATAAATCCACATGCTGATAAGCCACTACCGAATATAAATAAAATAGAAGACGATAAAAGAAACTCATTAATGAAGAGTGTCATGTCCGTAGTATCTCGTCCTGCACCACCTTCACTTAGACTACAATCATCCGAACCTAATTTAAACAAAGCCGTCTCTAACCCACCGCCAGTACCACCCCAACATCTTACACTACCAAACAGTCCATATGCTCGTGCACTGAATCAGTCGACTCCTTCTTTTAACAGCTCACATTATTCTCAACAAAGTCAATCAAGCTTATCGCTCACGCCGCCCTTAAGTCGCTCATCAAGTCCTGGCACAAGATACCAGTCTACCATCTCCACTTCTTCTTCGGAAGATTTGGGTTCTCCTCCTTCTAGTGTAAGTC
>VCJJ01000962.1:47042-72206 GCA_024139415.1 Backusella tarrabulga | reverse complement strand
GGAGTTCGGTGGTTCACATTTGTGAATCAGAGGTGAATAATGTGAATTTCAAAAATGATACATCGACAAATAAAAGTTGTGTCTACTAGATTTGGCAAACCACTAAGCAGCTTCCTTCTTTCGATGTTCCACTCTTACTATTATTAAATAGCTTTTCGAGTTTAATGACCGCTGAAGCATATAATTAAACAAACTCAGATGTTAAAAAGGTAAAATGTAAAACCAAGCGTGGAAGATGACTCTGATCCAGCTCAAGTTCAGTGAGCTTTGATACCTTTCTAGAACTATAAAAAGACAAAATTTTACTACACGAGAACGTAATTTTACTCTTTATATTTTTTATATTTATATTTCACCTTTAAAAAAACAGTAATGCTGCCCTTGATCTCTTGTGAGTTAGATAGTCTTGAGATTTGTCCAAGTGTTAATTTCTAACCATTCGCCTTTTTTTTTAGTGGTAACTCTTTTGAGTTTTGCGTCTGCTGCTGATGTCACATATAATGTGGTTGGCCCAACAATTGGTACAGAAAAAATGGGTGTTGTTATTGATAACCAGGCCTACCCTCTTACTGCTTCAAGTAACTGTCCTCTTTTCTATACGGGAAGCGCACCTCAGGCTACAAATGGCTACCAATATGCAATGTTGGATAGTAAAAATACTGTCACCGAGAAAGAGCCTTTTATTCGACCTATGGTTTCTACCAAAAGCTTGAATGATTTTTATAATCGTAGTAGCACTGTCACCACTTTGCCTAAGCTTACCCAAGCACTTCCAGACCTTGATATTCTCTCTATTAATGATACTAAACCCTTTAAATCGGGAGAAATACCTACCTTGTGCTTTACTATTGATGAGTCCAAACTTGAAAAGGTCCATGATGCTGAAAAGAGCAAGACAGTTTCATCTAATTTAACTTACATCAGGTAAAGTACTGATTTTAGTCAACTACTATAATTATCATATACCAACATAGCTTGCATAGTCCTGATGAAGTAAAGGTATTCAATGACGTCGATTTTGAATTGTCTGGCTCTTCTCCACTTACCCGTTACGCTCCTAAAGCATCTTACAAAATTCAACTCCCAAAAAACAACACTTTTAATGACTACAGAAAATTCAAATTAAGATCGCTTTATTCTGATCCATCTTACTTGAGAGAGTATGTATCATCTGACATTCTCAATTCCACAGGTCTGCCTGCTCCAGATTATACTTTTTCGAGGTAATACAATTGCTATGTTCATAGGCACTTAGTAAAAGTATCATTCATTAATTTTTATGTATGATTATTCCATATAGAGTTTTCATCAATGGAAAACCATATGGTCTCTTTGGCTTCATGGTGGATTATCGTAAACCTTGGCTTCTTAAAAACTTTGGATACAATTCCGAAACTTACACAAATGGTCCCTTATACTCTGGAGATAACAATGCAACACTTGACTATATGGGTACTAATCAATTCGCCTATAATACCAGCACTAATGGAGATAAACTTTTCCCAAACAACTATTATTCCATGAAAGAGGAGCAGGCCAAGAAACAAGGTGCCCCAAGTTATAGACGCCTGATTGGTCTTACCAAATTCCTCGATAATCCTGCTCAAGATATCAGCATAACAAACAGTACTGTTGCGGCTTGGGAGAGAAGAATTCATCCTGAAAGTTTCCTTCGCGAGTAAGTGATATATAACGTTGTAAAAATAAGATGGCCTCCTAATCCATGATAAAATAGAGCTGCACTTGAAGTTCTACTCGGAAACACAAACGGCTACATCACTGCTGGTGAAAACTATATGCTCTATGGCGCTTCATTGGAATCTTACATGACATTTATTGCGTCTAGTATGGAAAGCACATTTGGGAACACAGTTGAGGATATGTCCAAAATGTTGTCTGGCAATTATACCGACTATCCAGGTGTTGAAAACAAATTCAGACCTCTGCTTCAAGAAATGCTCAAAGTACCTGAATATAATAGCAGATTCCAGGAGCTCCTTTCCGAACTTTCGAATAAAGTGGTCAATCCTAGTGTATTGAATTCCCATATTGATGCTGTAGCCAACATGATCCGTAGTGATGTTGCATGGGACCAGACAATTGCGCGTAATTATGTTGATATCGGAAGCAACACATACGATGCACAACTCGCATTCAACACAAGTAACCCCACTGATGCTATGAATGATTACATGGATCGTAACTCCGAGGGTGTTGATTTCGATAAGGCTGTTAATGGTTCTACTGGTCATTCAAGTCTCTCTGGTGTTAAGGAATGGGTTACTAACCAGCATAATGCTGTATCTGGTAACAAGACTTCCTAAAATATATCCATTCATTCATATTTGTACTTCATAATATTCAAAGCATAGCATCGTTTTTTTTCCTATTAAAATAAAATAACTTTGAACAAAAAACATGAAGCCAAATATGGTAATTTTGAAATTCATTGTAGCAAAAGGTTTCCAATAATTTCTATTAAAAACATATCAATTTAGTAATTGTTTATATTGATACTAATTGTTATGATTTGGATTTATTTTATAATTTTCATAGTTTAATATGAAAACCCGGTTCGATTCGTAAAAATGGAGCAAGTCAATATAAAATTTAGTGTGTAAGCAGATTTATACATATACATTTTATTAGTGACTAAAAAGTAATTATATTGCTAAAATAACATTACATTAAGGCCATTATTATTTACTTAAAAAGATGTTTAATGCATATTGCCGGCCATATGGTATTTGGAATGAACCAAGCACTGCTTTGCAGCAGCTAAATTTAGTTTCTGTCGTTACAAATATTTTTTATTTTATTTATAAAGATCGCCCCTCCCCCTTAAAGTGTAGCTAAATTGATTCCTCCTTGCAGGATATATGATAATGTTTGTAACAGGTGAGGTTAAGAAAATAGGGCCTTACTTGTTCTATTTCTGTCCTGATTTATTTTTGTAGATCTACATTCACAAAACTCATAAAAGGTAGTTATGTTTGTTTAATCTTAATCCGGTAAGTATATTTGATCACAGAAATATTCTGTATTTACATCCTTTATAATCACAACGTTCAATAGAACAGTGTAGGAATGAGAAAAAGAAAAGTTTTATAACAAAGGAGTGCTTCTTTGTTTGATTTATTTTCACACTCTCCTTTGTAAAGCATGCTTATTTTTAGAGATGGCTTATAACCGCCAAAACATTTTTTTTCCGCTATTTCTCATAATGTCATGTCTATTTTTATATACTACAGCCAATTTTTTTTTCAGGAGTAACGAAATCATTTATAAAGGCTGTGTAATTTTCTGATATTTCTTAAATTCTTATTCTTTTTAGCTTTTATATATTGAAAATGTCTACCATTACGCTATTACCTGTATCTAGATCTTGCATCTCTTCAACACGCAAGAGAAAGAGATCATCCGAGCTTCGAGTAAGCTTCAGCACACAACCTCACAGCATTAGTTACACCTACTCCCAATCTGATTATGACAGAAGTGGCCTCTTCCCTGATACACCTTCCGTCCCACAGAGAGAACCTTTTATTTTTGCAGTTTCTATAAATTTTGTACCAACACCATTGTTAACATCATCCGTCGGATATCCACCAAAAAAGAAGCGTATGAACAACAAACCAAAATTGTCGATTGATACCAGTAATTTGCATGGCCCACTCTACTTTACAAATATGACAACTAATCATCAAAAGAAGGAAAAAGTAATAGCAGATGAACATGACGAACCCGTCGATTTATTGACTAAAGAGAACACCAGAAGAAATAGTCTGCCTCTTGTTTTTTGAAGATTTATATATATACATATATATATAGTTTTAGAGGATGTATAGACATGCTTTCTCATATAAAAGTACCTTTTTGTATATATCATTTGTAAAAATTTTTATGGACCAATTCTTTGTTCCAAAGATTGTTAATTATAAATAGCTAGTAAACTAAATAAATATTCGTATTCATTAATGATAATAATAAACCACAAACATTTGCTCTCGACTCAAGTTCAAATTTACAATTAATCCCAGTAGACAAAACATATCATATTAAGTGTATAAAACTTCTCTAGTGTCACAACTTATGTGAAAATGATCAGTTAGTATATATATATATATCTATTCTCAAATGTTAATTGATCAGCAGAGGTTGATTGGTATAAAGATATACTTTACACTAGATATATTGGTTGATACTAAACCTTTTGATGTGTAGTGCTATTGTTATTTTTATTTTTAAAGTATACATTAGATCTTCAATATGTGCTATAAATATAATTACCCCAATAATTTATATTTCATTATAATTACGCATGTTTCTCTAATTTTCTTTTGTCTTTAATTTAACTCTTTTTAGTTTTCTGGTAGGGCTATTATGATCCTCCTTATAATTTTAGTTAATGATCAAATGGAAATATATTACTATGTGCTTCTTCAATTTATATATATATATATATATATATATATATATGGCTAAAATAAACTGAAGAGTTTCCCTCATTTCAGAATTTCATGCACAGTCTACATTTAGTTTCAACGCAAATTATTTTTATTCTTATTTGCCAAGATATAATATCATTTAAAAGGAAACCCCAGTAGTTTTTGGTTCTCATATTTATAAACAATGAAAAGAAAATAAAAATATTAGTTAATTTCTTAGAACTCTTAATAATGAATCATTAAAACTGTTATTTAGTTTTTATTCTCTTATTTTTTTTAATAAAACTATGAATAGGTAGCCTCAAATTATTTATTATGCTTTTACAGCAAAGCGCTGTAGAAATGAAAAATTAATCATTTGAGCAAAATAGGAGTACTCGGACCCAAACAAGCTAGTACAGATTTTGATTCATGAGCTGATATACGTCTTGAGGTAATATTCCCAAGCAATTTATACTTTATTATAACACAACTGTATCCAAATTATATTAACAACCGTTTTATGAAGGTGATCTCCCTTAAAAGCCAAACAATGATCCATTCATAGTGTCTATAGTTCTTATAATATTCAACAAACCTTGAATTTCAGGGTAAGAATATCTGGCGCCTTTATTATCATTACACGGTATACTATTGTGTATACAAATAACATACGCTTGTTATTTTGCAAATACGATGATGAATACCAAGTTCCATTCGTAGCACTTTTCATAGTAAACTACTATTGGCCTCCATTAAAAAACATAATTGGAAAATGCAAGTTTAAAAATTCTGCGTTTTTTAGTTCGATGTTACTTTTTTAAATTAACTCCAAGTTATATTATAGAATTCTATCTTCAACGAATATGCTTTTATATATGTCTATATAAGCATATTTACCGGCTGTGCTTTAGATGCCATAAGCTAAAACACAACTCTACTGCATATTTTTATCGCCATTGGAGTTAATAAATAACTCCTTTCTCTGAAAATTTTGAGTCTTAAATTAAAATTGTGTGTTGGTATTATTTAACTGTAAAATACTCAAGAAACATAGTCTTTTGTTTTTTAAAATAAGCAAAATTGGCAACTGCCGTAAGGTTCTTTAATTATGAAATTATTAGAACTATCAAGAAATAACCAGGTCTGAAGTTCACAACCTATCTTTGAATAGGGTATTGAGCTTAATCATGGTAAGCACATGCTTTGTTGAATTTACTTTATATTCTACATTGCAGAGTTTACCATGTCACTCCTATTTTTCAGAAAATGCATTTTAAAATTTGCCTTCTTTATTTGTTTTGGTGATATAGTTTCCTTGAAAGTTTACCCACTTCTGCGTGACTAATATATAGATATGTGGAGTGAAAGAGTATCATTTTCCTTTTGTTCTGATTCTAAAGGAGGTATAAGGCGACAA
This sequence comes from Backusella tarrabulga, assembly GCA_024139415.1. Taxonomy (NCBI): domain Eukaryota; kingdom Fungi; phylum Mucoromycota; class Mucoromycetes; order Mucorales; family Backusellaceae; genus Backusella; species Backusella tarrabulga. The sequence goes on along the minus strand of VCJJ01000962.1, from coordinate 66,362 downwards.
GTATATTTGCCAAAATATTTCTTAATATCTTATCGTGCTTTCTAAAAAGTAATAATTTAAAATGAAGACCAGTTATTAACAAACTTAATGCTTTACTAGTAATAGTGTAAGTTTCAGACTTGGGCGATCTTTTTATTTTTTTCTATTTTTATTTTATGTGTTAACCACTAAAATTTCAATACGAAGAGGTATGTAGTCATCTTGCATAAAATATACAATAAGCACCAATGATATGCTTTTGTATGCTGTGTCTATATAGTTTCCTATTGAAGTTGTTTTTGGGAGTATTATAAAAGGATGGTGTGATCACATTCCTATGTTTTATTTTTGTTTTTCTTTTCTTCAACATAAAAGTCATGCTCGATAAATTACCAAACGAAATTCTACATAATATCGTTTCCAATTTATCATATCAAGAATTAAATGCCTTACGCCAGACATCAAGAGTCACACAGATGTTTTGCGACTGTTCCATCTACTGGAAAAATATAGCATTGGAATTGAACGAAAACAAATTCTGGGAACTTAGTTCACTCAATTCAATAGTGGGTCCACACAAAGCCGACGTGAAATCGATAGAAATAAGAGTAGTTCGTGATAGTATCATACGCTACTTGCTTCTCAATTGTACTAATTTACAGTATTTGACTATTCATGGCTGGACAACGTTATCTAGTCATTCACTTCGGTTATATTCACAACGAAATACCTCTTTAGTAAAACTCTCACTTTTTGGTTCTCCGAATAAATCAAACTACATTTCAGTAGATTCGAATACTCTAGGAAAGCTAATGATACAGTCACCTAATATTACTCATGTTTTACTATTATGCCAAATCCATATCCATGCAGAGCCGTTTATATCACTGATCGAAAGAGCGAACAAATTACTTCCTATAGTATCTTTTACCATTGCATCCAACAGAACCTGGCGCAAGGAACATATAATTAGACTGGTCAATGTATGTCCTAATATCCAAAGAATATGCTTAGTACCAGAAGCGGCAAATGCTGGGATATCATCAGAATGTCACTTTGAGCAATGGCTACATGAAAAAACTGGATTTTTACCTTCCAACACATCTCTTGTAACTGTAGACGACTGTATTATTTATACCAATTCATCTTAGTTTACATATGTTTAGATTTCCTATTTTAGAAGGCTGTATTTTTGTAGTGTTTTGCTATTGTAAAAATATTAAAATTATGAAGAGACTTATTTTTTGGTATAACTGTTATAGAATTTCAATTGCTGGCACTCAAATGCTTTTTTTTTTGCGGATCAGTTTAACTTTTTATTCTTATACTCTGATCTATTATTTTTACTGAAAGTAGTAGATGATTTCCTTTTCAAGTCGAATGAATTTAACTTGGTCAGGGGAAAAAATAACTTTGTTCTGGTGTAGTTTTTTTTTGGCGGGGGTTTAATACCCAAGTTTAGTGGGGAGGTTGACGATACACAAAGCCCACCCCGAGAACATGTAGGTTGATACTAAACTTATTCTTTTTTTATACAAGAGATCATTATACAAATCAAGTAAAGAAAATAGACAAGCAGAAGTCACGCTGAGCAAAGATATTGTCACTTCCTTCCTTTTTTTAAAAAAAATAAGCTAGTGGGCGCCCTGTATAACACTGGAGTGGCGAAGCTGACTGAGAACAAAAATAAGATCACAAATAAATAGCAAAGTTTTACAAAAAGATATTAACTCATGTCTTTTTTATTTTTATAATTTATTTTATACCATGAGCCTTTTAAAGTGCGCGGGTGTTATAAACAACGAATATTATTATGTTAACGGAAATAGTTTTGTTTTCCCCAACAGAACTGATCCTGCTTCAAAAAACGCTTCCTCTGACTCTAGCATTGATTTTATTTTTGACCATGGCTGCGTTTTTGACGGTTATAGGTCTACGTATTTACTGGGGACAAGTCGTGAGGATCCCAACACCATTACTTCATATCGAGTATCGACGTTGAAAAATCATAACGCCACAATCTCAATTGACAAAAGTGACCAATTAACATTCAGTCATACACCTGACCTTAGCCAGCAAGTTCTTTTCATTTCCAGAAATAATAACAATGATCCTGAATGGTGTGCATTATATCACAGTAACGATAGTGACGGGAATGCAGTCTGGGAAGACTGTAGTCAAACCAAAGATCCAACAAATGTTACAGCAACCTCAAACATAACCAACTTAAGCAACTGGGTAGCTGATGCCAGCAGCAGCATTGTATACCAGCTAACAAATACAAGTTTATCTGTTTATAATGCCTCAACAAGCAGCATTACTCACTATAAAACTTATGTTTTAAATAATGATATATCACTTACACCAAATTCGCCCTGGAGTTTCACAGTTGCAGGATATTCAAACTTGATTGAGTTTGCAGTAACAGATGGAGTTGCAGTGCAGACAGTAGCGATACCTGTAAGTCATAAAATTAGAATAATGCTACTATTATATTAACACATTTAAATCCAGCGCGATGCCCAAGATGGCGTAAGTGCCACGGTTAAGCTCATGAATAATACAGGTGTGGAGCCAAATTCAAGCTATGTTTTTTCAAACAACAAGAACAGTACTCTACAAAGTATTAATGGGAATGGGATAAATCAATTGGCTGCGCTAAGCCAAAATTCAGCTACACAGACACATAATCCAAGCTCAGCTACTCCAACTTCAGCTTCTCAAACAAACATGACTCAAAGTCAAAACCTAAGCACTGGCCAGATTGTTGGCATTGCTGTAGGAAGTGGCGTTGCATTGCTTTTGTTTATTGGAATTGCTATACTCATGCTCTATGTACTCCCAAAAAGAAAAAGAATGAGAAAACAGCGTGGTATGTCTGATGAGCACATTTTCCAAGCCTATTGTTATTTTTGAATACGACAGTCTAACATTTATCTTACTGTAGATCTTTCTATAGCAACAACAAGTACATCACCCATAATTAGTTCAACTCATTCAACTCATGCATATGGAAATGGGTCTGCTGGACTGGATACACTAAACAATTCTCAAGAAGGCGATCCTGATTTTGCGGAATACTCAACTATATTTAATAGTAGTTGCGACATTCAAACCGGTGACGAGGCAGTAAGATTTTCTGAAGGTCTTTTCTTACGAAAATGTACATATTCACAAAATAAGAGTCCTGCTATGATTCATTATTTTACCTCCGAACAAAAAGAACGGTTTGATCAAAGTTTGATGGTATTAAAACGTCTCAATGGACCGTCCCACAGTGTTCTTCAGCTATTCAAGGCATTTAAATTGGCATCACCTTCACCAAAGTACCAGATAGAATACATTTTGATTTCGTCTGGCTACGAGCCTAAAAATAACTTACGCATACTTTATGCGAAGGAAGGAGATCTCCACAACTACATTGACTTATCTGATGATGTATTCAAGGTGTGGGTGATTTATTCGATCTTAACAGCTTTACGTGCTCTACATCGCAAAAACATGTCTCATAGTCATCTATCTCTGGAGGCATTTTATGCAGAGACAAGCGCACCATCTATGGACTGGACCTTAGGAGACTTTTATTATTCACAAGTAAATAACCCAGAAGAGAAGGCTAATGATATATTACGGGCTGGTCATATGATCTACGACATTGTTTTCGAGCAAGTACCACAGATACAGGAAAACGGCTATTCTAATATTTCACTTGACACAAGCAAAATTAAAGGACCTTATAAAGAGCATTTTGCCTACTTACTGGAACAAACTTTCTATCCCAACAACAGCAGACAAACTACCTCTGAAAGCCTTTTAGCTTACTGGAAGAAACACTTTAAATTTTCATAGATGGATATTGTAATCAGTTTATCTAGTGTAATAAATAAAATAAAATTATTAGCGAATATGTTTAAGCAGAATAATATTATAGCTGTTATGATCAATTTTTACCATTTTACCATTACTATTACTATTTATTAAAAAAAGTCGACGCACTTTTGACAAGTTACAGTGCATAATCTAAATTCAGATTATTAAGTAAATACGCAATGTAAAGAAAAATGTGAGAGAGCAGCGGAAGCGTCTATCGACATAGGTACATAAACAGGTAATAAATAAGGAGGTTGTATATTTATGCTTGATTTTCTCCTACCCCGTCTATGGTAGGATAGAATTGAACTATCATGGCATCTCAATGCTATAATATTTGAGCGTCCTAAGCTGACTTTTTTTTTTCTAAAGAATGTATTCAATGATCCCTTTTTTTTAAAAAAAAAAAAGCCTCCATCAAGAAAAATGAATCTGTTCAATACTTACGATACCCATTTACGAATAATCAAAGATATTTTAGGTAAATCGATATCGTATGAGTCTGGTATTTATTTTTAACATCCAGATCATTTCCAGTAAACATTTGATATGAATAGCTGTTGTGGCTAAAACGGCTTTTTATTGTTTGTTTTAAATCTTAAAAACAAACAAATTGAGTTAATTCGACATAAACTTCCATTTTGTTTAATATTTATCAAATCTCCTGTGAATTAAAATATTAGTGCTTTTTTTGACAAACTTGAGGGGCTCAGATCGGTTTTCAAGATTTTCATATCTATTTTTAACGACAATACTTAAAATAGTACCAACCGAAGGATCAGCACGGATGCATTAAATAAATACTGATATAAAAGCAGTTAATATCACTAAGCCAATAAGTACATATCATTTGGTTATAAAATCGAGGCCAAAGTAATTCAACAAAAAATACGAGCTTCCATAGAGCGACCTGTCAAGTGGCATGTACTTTGATGGATGAAAAATTATTCTGTATCGTATCAACATAAGAGTTGTATCTAATACAATAATTTTATTTGTTTATGTTTTTTTTTAACTTTGCAACAACAAAAAATATGAAAATGATAAATGGTTTATCTCGAACGAATGAAGGCATTAAATGGATGGAGTTTAGCGGGCTTGAAATCTCTCTATCAGAAATTTTTTTCTTGACGCGTGGAGATTCAACAGCTTTCGCGATTTGAAGACTAAAATAAAAAATTTTACGGAGTTGAAAAGTGACTATTGAATTTTCACAAGCAGAAAAAAAGCCACAAGCTTATAAAAAGAGTGGCAGAGCTGCAATTCTTTCTTTTCTTCATTATTCACTCTTGGCAAAATGTAAGTAAAGCTCCCAATAAACATTATAAATAATGTATGTTATGTTCAGTATTGATTGGCTTCAATGATGATTGAACCAAATGCTACTAAACCCAGCTCATTTTGATAATTTCTATGAAAGTAATTATGTTCTTATACCTGAAATCAATCTGAACTTAACAAACATTATATTAAGTTGTTTACTATTTCTCTTATCACTTTTATTGACATTACTTCCTATTTTTTAGTGTTCTGCCAATGTGTTTTCCTAGTTTCATATTTTTTTATCAATAAACTTCATTTTTAAAATGTAAAAATTTTCTGCTTATTTTTTTTTCGAAATGTTTGGTACAAACTGTATAAGCCACAATGGTGATGAGAAAGGGTGCTGTGTTGTTTTTTTTAATTAAAATAAACTTGGAGCTACTTGAAAGTGATTGGAAGGGGGAATATGTTTTTATAATTATCTAATTGGCATTAAAGTCAGATTGGTCCCCCATGCCTTGAGACTAAATCACAGCTTTAGCTACTTTGTAAGCGAAACAAATCCCAGCAGTGGTTCATATTATCTTTACCCAGCTGAAATTCCGTTAATAAGATCGTTAAGACACACCAAAGAACATAAAAGCGGTGAACAAATATTAGTTTACTTGAACGAAGTATGTAAAAAGAAACATTTCTATTAGGTGTCCACTTTTTCCTTAAATTGAAAATGAACCAATCGAGCCTCTTCCTTCCTTTTTTTTGTATATTTAAAAAAAGTTTTTAATCCCATCCTCCTCTTATTATCCTACTTCTTCCTCTTTTATCTCTCCTTTTATCTTTTGCTCCATTGCTTTTCTTTTTTGTTTTCTTCTCTTTCGTTTTTTTTTCACGACTAAAAAAATAACAAAAATGGAAATTGTTCCTCAAGATTTATTAGAATCTATTGACATAGAAGCACATCAAGTAGTTCTTTCTCGAAAGACAGGAGGGGAAGCTTTGCAAGTGCACCTTGATAAGATGTTGGACTTGTTGGATAATCTCATTCAGCTCTCTGCTGATAGATTTATGGACCTGGAAGCTCCTGGGATATCTGTTGAAGAACAGGATTATCAGCAGTATATAATCCACCCCGATGATATCATCAAAGCCAGAGCACTTACAAGTCATCTGTTATTAAAAGTGATTTCAAGTGATATCTTAGCTGAAGATGATAAGGATGATGAACGCATGGACCGCTCTTCTCGATTGTTGGCTCATATGTCTGGCAGAGGAGGTAAGATAAAAAAAGTTTCGGGTGGAATTTCTCTCTGTTAAACACATTAATAACATTTAAATCTATAAAAACAATAGCTGCGGGAGCGATTACTCGCACGTGGCATATTCCGTACCTGAATAAGAACGGTGTTAAGGAAGAATTACCTGTGTTGTTACATGAGCCTTGCTATGTTGGTAATGATCTTGGTTTTAAAACGTGGGGTGCTGCTCCTTTGATGGCAAAGTAAGATAATGAATTGATATAGGGTAGTAAAAGTAATATATATATATATATACTTACTTTTATTGTTCTTATCTGTGTGGATAGGAAGTTAATTCAGGAGAATTGTATTCCCCACCTGGCTGACTCTCAAGTTCTTGAGCTTGGTACAGGCACAGGTATGGTCGGACTCGTTTGTGACCATTTAGGTGCGGCTGAAATTCATGTTACCGATTACCATCCACGTGTATTAGAGAACGTTACTTACAATATCAAATTGAATAATTCTCATGCGCAGGTAGCTCCTTTGGATTTCATAAAGGTTTCCCTCGGAGAAGCGCCCGAATGGGAAGGGCGCCAGTTTGATATCGTAATTGCCAGTGATCTTCTTTACGAAATGGACCACGCAGATCATTTACCGGTTGCCGTTTCGAAATTAATGCGAAAGGAGTTTTATTTTATGATTCCGTTAAGAGACACTCACTGGGACGAAGTAAATCATTTTGAACAAAAGATGCTCTCGTTAGGGTTTATCTTGAGAAAGACAGTCGACAGTGAACGGGTAGAAGAAGAGGGAACAGTAGCTTATCGCTACTACGAGTATACTAAATAGACGAATAATAAATAGATACATATGCATGCATACATTTTCATATCAAACTCATTTCTATTTTGCTGGTGTATGAAGAAAGAAGAGACTTTATTAAGTAATTATTGTTACTATTGTTGTTATTTATTGCTATTTTACTACAGCTAAGGTTTATGCGTGTGCGCTATTGTTTATTTATGCATTATTGCTATCGTCGATGCATTTGAGAAGCGACTTGACGTCTTTATGAAAATCCTTTCCTGCTACCCAATCAGAGACGATGCTTGGGATTTTTCCGCCTGCACTTGAGTGCTGAATACACGTCCATTCAATAACCAGTTCTCCGTGCTCGTTTGTTGTTTCAACCACCTGTTCCCACGCCTCATAAGCACCTCGGACGTATTTATCTTTCACTGGAGTGTGATCAACAGGGGCACTTACGACAACAAAGCGCCGACCTGTTTCTTTAGTAATAACCAGCTCGACAAATTCTCTTGACGCAGAGAATCGAGGTGTCTCGAATCCAAGCCAAAACACGCCAGCTTGGCCGCCTCCTTCGATTGATAATGTTTGTAATGGAGTGACCTCTTCCAGCACTTCGATGTACTTCTTTTCGTTTATGCTATGATCAACATACAAGAGTGCCCTTATAGCATCATAATCTACTTTATGGGTGCTTGTCCTTTGAAAGTAGCGGTGTCCGTTATCCTCGTCACAAGTAGGTCTTTGGCGAGTTATGACTCGGTCATTGCGATAAAGAACCGGCCAGGCTTTGGAGTCTTCGAATATAACCTCAGCTTCTTCAAATAGTTTATCAAAGGTTGCCTGATTCAAGTCGTTTTCAGAGATGGTATTAATCATTTAGAAAGTTGTTGATTTAAAGAGAGAAAGAAAGAAATGAAAAAAAAAATCCCAAATAAAGTAAAATAAATAAAAATATAAAATTTATTGTTGAACAAAAAAAGTGAATACTTTTTTTTTTCTAAACTGTCATTTTTAAAAACTCGATATTTTTTTTACGTTTTTAATTTGTGTTTAATTTACAAAGAGAGAGAATCAGCATAGGGCAAACGAGCCAAGTCACCAAGGGCAACAGAAGTGGTCTTGCTGCTAAGCAACTTGGAGGCAACCTATTTTTATATATAATTAGTATCAAAGCAAAATATAAGGGCGTTTTTTTTCCCTATTTTTTCTTTACCTCAGAGACATCAGAAGCAGTGACACCAGCGATGGCAGTGGCAGCCTCGGATGCTGTGGAGACCTGACCGAATAGTGCTTGGGTACCAACAGTCTGTACACGGTCAAGACGGGTTTCAAGGCCGGCAAGAGTTGCATATTTAGCTTGGTTGATGGCTCTTTCAAACTCAGCGCCGTCTAAACCAGCACTGACAGCCTTCAATTGTTCAGCGGCAGCGGCAGCAGCACTGGCAATTTCGCTGGAGTCAGCAGCAATCTGGATACCAAAGAAACCGGCATCAGAATAGCCCAAGTTGAAGGCCTTGAGGGAAGTACCTTGGGAGAACTTGGAAGCAGCCTTAGACAAAAGACCAGACCCAGCAGTGGATTTGACAAAGACCTCACCACCCAAAGCCTGACGGAGGACTTCAAGGGCAGCGTATTCCTTAGTGCTGGCAGCAGCGCCTTGGAAACCAAGGACGAATTGAGACTGACCAGAAGACTCAATGCGAGATTCACCACCGTGGTATTGAGTGGCAGCCAAACCGCTACCTTGAGGGAGTGTGACGAAGGATTCGGCGAGGTCAGCAAGGACTTCGTGGCTGATACCGCTACCAACAAGGGCAACGTTGTCTTGGGTGAAGACTTGCTGGGCGAATGATTTGACAGTGGCGTTGTTGACACGAGCAGAACGCTTGGCAAAGATGGAGTTACCCAAACCAGAGCGGAAGGCAATCTGGTGGGCGGCTTCAAGGGCAACAATCTCTGGTGTGTTCAAAGCGTTGGCAGATTCGCCAGCTGTTTGGTGTGCAACATCGACAAATTCATGATCCTGGTACTTTTGCTGTAAAATATCTCCCAACAAATCTGCGAACAAAGCACTGTTGTTATTATCGCCAAATCAAATCCAATCCCATTAAAAAGCAAGATATTAGTAAAACGATGAATTTCTTTTTAAAGAAAAAATCACGTAAATCGAGACTTCAAAAAAAAACTTACACATCGTCCTTGAGGAACTCTGCAGAGTAGACCAAAGACTCGTGGGTCAAGTTGGCAGAGAGAACACCACCAGCCAATTCAGCCTCGCGAGCAATGCGGAAAGCAGTACGGTTGACATTGTTCTAGTTTATACAGAGAGTTTGTGTTGGTTTGGGCTGTTGGTTATTTTTCTTCCTTTCTCCCCCATTTTTCGTAAAATTAAGCAATTTCATTCCTCTTTTTATGTATATTCGTCTCTCTCTTTTTTTTTCTCCAAGTCATTTCAAGTCATTTACCTTGAAACCGTAATTCTTCAAAAAGTGAGCGACACCAGCTTGTTCCTTTGATTCGGCTCTAGCACCTCCCTTAACAACAAGGGCCAAAGCAGCTGTCTGACCAGGCTCTTCAGTAGAGAAAACCTTGATACCGTTAGATGCCTGATAAGCGGCAGTGGCATAGGTAGCCTTGGAGGCCTTCAAAATAGCTTGACGAGCTAACATAATAAATAAAAAAAGAGAGGGGAGTAGCGGGTAATAAAAAAAACAAGAAAAAAAACAATAAAAAGACCTGGGGAGATGCCTTCACCTTTCAACAACTCAAAAGTGACGTAACTTTTTTGAATGTCCGCCTTTGATTTTTCTCGTTTTATTGTATGGAAATTATGTACAGCTTGAAGCAGAAAGGGAAAGGGATATAGTGTGTATACAGTGAATTAATCTTTATGTAAGTCAATAGAGGGAGGATCGCTCGTCCAAAAATCTTGAAATCTAAAACTGCTTGTTTGTGAGCTACCATGTGAATCCTCAGGAGAAATATCTCGCATTGCCTCGAATTGAGACGTGAGGTTACGACTTGGTCGAACCTGATCAACTCCTATTGACTTCCTGCGACGACTGCTCGTTCTTGGAGTAGTCTCCTCCGGCTCTAAAGAAGTAATAGGGATTTTCATTGATTCGCTTTCTTCATAGTGGTGTTGTCGACCCCCATTGTTGCCTTGTGTCCAAATCTTCTTGTAGCGCCTGGGTGTGCTCTGAGGAGTCTTTGGTCGGGGACTACGGGTTGGGGATCCCACTATAGAGAACTCAAGTTGATTTATATCTGAGATTTGGTCATCGTAGTGCGAGTACTCAATGCTTGTCCTGCGCATAGCATTGTTACTAGGAGATGGACAAGGCTCTTGAAAATTAGCAAATATGTTGTTTTCCCAATCACGAGCCCTACGTGTACGAGGGGTTGTAGGCGTTGTTGGTGAAGTTATTACACGTCGAAGTACAACAGTGCCCGATTCTTGTGTGGGAAGTCTAGAACTTGCTCTCGCCCGCTTAGGCGACTTTGCACTTTTGAGGAATCCATGTTTACGTTTCATTGTAGCTTCACCATTGACCTTTGAGCGAAGTACTTTAGCATCTGCGGCTCTTGAAGCCTCCGAAGTTTTATTGAGCTCTTTCTTTTTGGGCTCCATATCAACAGAACGCTTGTTAAATGTATCCAGTAGATTGCTTTTTTGACGCTTAGGAGGAGCCGGTATTTTTTTAAGAGATCGATTCGATGTCAAAGATGAGACTGAAGGCGACGGCTTAGGTACGTCGTTTTTTCTGCTCTTTTCTGCCCAAGAAGCTTGCAATTCATCCCATGTCGGTATAGTACGACCAGCAATCTTTTGTTCTTGATTATCAATTCCCTCGTCTTCTGTTTCATCCATATCAACCGCTTCTCTGAATTTTAATACAAGTGTATTAAGATCGGGAAAGCTATTCGTAGATTCAAGGCATTTATTAATGAGTTTTCCACAATATCAGTGTAGCATTTTCTATATATTGGCCTACCTATTTTCTAGCAATTCCATGAAAGCAATATCTGTGAAATCAGCAGGATCATATTCAAGCTTATCTTGTAAAAAATCGTCAATATGATGAATGGCATGTAAAATGGCAATTTGACTAAAAAATTTTTCGGCCAAATCAGCAGGATCCCGCTCTGGAATAAGCGTGGTATCAGGCAGTAGTTTTGTAATAAAGCAGTAAATAATGACTTGGAGTTGGGCTCTAAAAAAATAGATCAGTAACAGCCCAATCTTCCTTTGGTCAAGGGTACTCATTTTACTCTTTTAATTTTAATGTGATTAACCAGTCCTTTTCCTCATGCGAAGGTCTTGATTTGACACCCTCCCACCATTCAAATAAACAATGCTGCTCAAATGTACTCTTCTGGAAAGGTGATTCCCGACCTTGAGGAATTGTGTGTGTATGTTTTTCTTTTAAATCTTCATTTGATAAGGTATAATTGTAAAGCTGATTGACGATATCTTGTTGTGAGTGACTGTTATTGACAAGATGTTGGATCCAGGTATCTATAATGTTAATGGTGTGGATCATTGGGTATTTATTTTTATACAGCACTTCCATATACAGCGATTTAAGTGATTTTCCAAACGAATCAACGTGTGCTGGCAGTTCTATAATCTCTTCCTCTTCCTCTCCTTCCTCCTCCTCATCTTCTTCCATTTCATCAGGATAGTTGTCATGGTAATCTCGGTTTATTGTTTCAGCGATTGAAGTAGCCGGTGTATCTGCCATGGAGACTAAAGCATTGTTATGAACAGGACTTGCCACAGATGACATATCATCGTACTTGTTTTTATCGAATAAATCTCTCCAGAAACTTGGGAGCCCCATGCTCAGATTATACACGCCGTTAGCATCCGAGAATTCCGAAGGGTTTATGGATAATAACTCGTTGATATCACACCCAATTGGATACTCGTCAATGCCAACGTTAATATCGTTCTTTGTTTTTGATTTCAGCAAGTGGGGGAAGTTTTTTGTGTTAACCAATTGAACTGACGCCACATTCGCTGTTACCGGTTCGATCAGCACCTTTCGAACCTGCACTCCACGTTTAAACACATCCAGTGGTACTAATTTTGCCAAAATTACCAGTTGTGATTGATGAAGCTGCTTTAAAAGATTACGAAATCCCCATTTATCACCGTTTACGCAGCATAGAAAAAAACCTGAGTTGATCTGTGGCTGATCTTTGACGATCCACGCAGGTACTGCCTGTTTTCGGTGCAGAGTGCCTTCCATTACAATCTCTTCCACGTAGAGAAAGGGGCTAGAGTCTCTTTCCTTTACTTGGTGAGCATGGTATAACGAGAAGTCCCCCAAACCTTGAAATGGTAATATAAACAAGCTGCACGATCCTCTTTCTTGTATGTGACTTACTTTGGTGTGATTTTGTTTTGAATTCGCCAGACCATACAGGACCTGCTGCCAGAGGCTGTGCTGCTTTCTTTGGATAGTGTGTGCTTGGTAAATGGGTCATGAATTCTGTAAGAAAATCATAGCCAAAGCTGCTGTAATTCTTGGTCAGCATTTCAATGTGGAGATAATGTCCTCCAAACTGCAGCATGATCAATTCAAATTGGGTGCGAATACACCGATCGATGCCTTTTGATCTTGGTTTACAGGCCATGCTTTTGTTGGTATCGATCAGGTTGAGTGATATATGGTGTGGCTTGTAAGCATCAAGAAACTGTGCAAATACATCCTGTGTTGCTGCCAAGGCATCCGCAAAACTTAAAGTAGAGTCATAGAAATCCACCATAGCACTTTCTGTATAAGGACAACCCGTTATAATATACAAATAGTGATCCACTCTCTCTTCTTTGCCATCAGTTTGCGTCGGTGAATCGGTTACTCCCCAACGGAAATCAGCTAATGATTCTGTCAGCACTCGCTTGAGGTAAGTAATGGGGGTGTTTGAATGACCAGTGACACTTCTACTTCCAGTGGTTTCTCTCTCCTGGTACTGGTCCTCTATTTTCTGTAGTGATTCTTCTGAAATGTTGTCAAAGGTACGAGTGCCGGAAGTTGGATAATAGCCTGACGTACTGAAGAAGCGAAACCCCCAAACCACCGAGTTGGGTTTAAGAAGAGTATTGTAGAATATGAGCATTCGCGTGATTGCTAATTTGACAGTGTCCAAACCGACAGGGTCTTGTAGTGAATGTTCATCGATTAGAAACGCTATTTTTTTTGGTTCAGTTTCTGTCATTGCTTAGCTGATCAATTTTAACTTTGCAATGACTTGAATGGTAATTTATTAAAGGGAGAAATATGAAAATTTTAAACTTCGTGACTTTCTGAAAATCATATGACATCTATGATGAAAAAGAAGATGGTTAATAAATCACAAAAGGAGTACAGTTTTACATTATTTTTCTCTCTCTCTCTTGATAATGCACATGTCAGTAATAAGAAAGCGACTTGGTATGAATCATCGACTATGAATTACTTGTAAAATGTCACACTAACATACATTGGTCCTTTCATCGGCCAAGAATTACTTGTTGACAAAGTGTATACAGTTTTGAATGCTTCATCAGAAAGATATACGGCTATATCTCATTTAAAGTGTAGTTGTCACATGAACTTCGTATTTCTAAATTTCCAGACGAACGATTAAAGTTTTATATGGGTTCCCATTGAAAATTGGGTAAAGTACCTAAATGCTTCGAGTTTGTATCTAGTTATCGAGTAAGATATTGACCAAGAGTAAAGTTATTCTATTTCCAATAATGTGATATCTCATATAACCTAATCGACTGGAGTCTATTTCCGCATACAGTCATTCTGTGAAGGCTAAACTCTGTTTAGAGGGAGAGTGACACAACAATCCAAGAATAAACTGACAGACAAAAGCTGTGCATCAGAGGTTTATATCTTATTAAGAAAAAATATCCAATCTAAATATACATAAATCTATGCAGCACAACCATGACTAACATGACCTTGAAATTCCAGAAATGAAATCTCCAGAAAAACAAAAACAAAAGTGGCCACTTATTTGGATTAAGTCATGATCAAGAAATGAATTTATAAGAGAAGGTTATAGTATTCTGCTCTCTGGAAGAAATTTACTTGTATGTTACAGGAGGAACATATTCAAGATAGATTTGACGTGTTCAAAGACCAGTAAGTTGATAAGGCTGTCTTTTACAGATGTATTTATTTCCATTCAAAGAAGGGCTATATATATTGAGCTAAGAGACTAGAGTTTTATGAGATGTATGAAGGCAATTTTGAGACTGTAATAAAACAGTGATCACCATGAAAGAACTGGGTACGACAAAATGCAAAAAGATAGTCTACAATGAGTCTTTAGCAAAGGACATATATATCGTATAATTTACGACAATTTATCAGCAAAAAAACTCATAAATGATAAAACCCATACACATCTAGGAACCGTAGGCATAGTTAGTTTATAATAGTGGTATCATATACTATACTATACGGTTATTACAACACAGTGCGATATAAAAATCACGTGGAGTGAATGTGTTTGTGTTTTTTGACAACAATTTTTCCTTTTTTGATTTTTTAGATAAAAATATAATTTTTTTTCCAAAAGTTGACTTCGAGTCGAACTAAGTTTCACTGTCGTTTTACGAAAGATCCCCTTTTATAAATACGGTATATATGTTTCTTAAAACTAAAAAATATCGTCAAGACATTGTTTTCTGCTATTGGTTGTAATGACCCCTTTCTTGGCATGCTCTCAATACCCCTAAAAATGGATAAATATTAATGAGAGTCAGACAAATGACAAAGAAAACAAGAATGTCATTACATGAGGGCATTGAATGCATTTATAAGACGAATGATGGATATAACCAATGAGAAATTACCAATTGAATTATTTGTTAATTATGAAGATCTTTTTTTTTTTGGATTAAAGAAAGTTTACTTCATCCCATGGTGTTGAACGGATTAATGATTTTCTTTTTTCCTTCTTGTTGTGCGACAAGAGGTTGAGTTTCAGATTAAAATTCCTTTTCAATCGCACTCACGAGGGATGACTACCTCGAACATAATTGGTTATCGGAGTTATTCTCACTAATTGATAGGCTAGGATTTTTCGATGCCCTCTTTTCTTCGCTCACACCTCCATCACCTACGCTCTTTCTTTCTTTCCTTCTTATATGATTTTCTTTCTTTGATATTCCCCTCACTTTTTTTTTCGCCTTTGATGGATAAAAATAGTATACACAATGAAGTTTGGAAAGCAGATGGAGACAGCATCTTTTGATCTACCAGAAAATTGGAGACCTTATCTTATACATTACAAAAACCTAAAAAAGTCAATTCGACTTGTGGTTGACGAGCTAGAGTCGCAGGGTATTTCAACTGAATGGTTAAGCAACTTGGATACCGAACAAACAATGAAATTAGACTATATCTTTGATGGTAAATACGAATACAAATCAGAAATCATAAAACATCTCTTTTGCTTTTTAAAATAAACAATGAACGAGCAATCTCGAAATAAATTTACATTCAAACAATACAAACATCAAGTGTTCTAACAGATGTTATTCTATAAATCACCACATCATTTATAGGTGACGCAAAAAATCCTCACCCATGTATCAAGATCACAATTGATGACCCGACATGTATTCCCACTACTGAAGCTCCTACTTTACAAAAACTGATACCTCTAACAGAAGTCCTTGATACCGAACCTCTCTCAATAAAGATTGAGCTTGTCCGTGACTCAGAGTTCTTCAACTTGCTGATACATGAATTGTCGCATGCAGCTGCACTTCATGATGTCGAGAAAAACAACTTTATCAAGAATGTAGATGGTTTAGAAGTGCAAATGAAAGTAGCAGTAAGTAGAATGTCATGTTTTGTCTGATTTCTTTGTGCATAAATATATAAGCCCTGATTGATAGGTTGCGTGTAAACTAACTATTTTTATTATACTTTGTTGTTTACAGGCATCTCCTGAGAAAAAAGACCTTTATACCTGGAGAGAGATATTTAACCTTTACATGGAAGCCGCTATTTTTAAAAACGAAACGGAAGGACAATATACTGCTCAATCATACCAGCGTAGCCAATTACAATTAGCATGGTTTACAGAAAAGCTAACAAGAATGGACTTGGTAAGATGATATAAAATATATTTAGAACAATCATAGCTAATTCCATCTATATTTATTAAAGACCAAGAAATTAACCTCCAAACATTCAAAATCAGCATTGGCCCAGTTCTTAGCAATCAACGCTAACCTTGTGCATTTTAAACATTTCCAGTTTTTAAACCAGACAGCCATGATAAAGATATTGAAGAAGCATGATAAGCGTAGTGGTCTGAGCGCTACTTCTGAATTTCCTTTTTTTGCAAAAAAGAATGCAGTCTTTGTAGAGGGTATTCTCAATACTTTATTGAGCGCAATTCAGAATCAGCTGATAAGCATTGTTCCTCAACCTGAAGATTATGATTGCCCTGTTTGCTTTTGTAAGTATAAACTTTGATTTGTTTATTTTAAATTTATATTTAACCGCCCAAATATAGCCATTGCCTGGAGACCAATTCGCCTAGGTTGTGGTCATGTGTTTTGTGTCCGTTGCTTGATCAAAGCCCATAAAAAGAGGCTCTATGATTGCCCTGTATGCCGACAAGAATATGCAGTTGGTAATGCAGATGCAACAAACCTTGATAAACAGCTCCAGAATTTTATGCTTCTCTACTTTCCAAAAGAAATCAAGGAAAAACGGAAAGAAAACGAAAAGGAACAAGCAGTAATAAATAAACAAATGGACCGTTTTAGATCAACGACATCAAGAAGGATATCTGTGCAATCTCAACACACATTATCAAACTGTTCTATTATGTAATTCTTTTTTTGTTCTTATTATTTTTATTCTTGGCTTCTTTTTCGATTAAAGAAGCAAGGTCAAGCATTACCATCATCAATGTACATATTAAATAAACAAAAATAACTTGTTTTATACTTGTTTTATAAATATTAAATGGTTAGCTAGGCATTATGTCTACACCTATAAATTTAAAAGCATATTCGCATCAAAGGATTATTTAATAAAATATGACAATGTCATTTTTGTTCCAACGTGCTGTTGTTTGATGTACCTCAGGGACGGTGTTTTACATCAGCTAAGCCACGTTCCGGCTCGAACAAGGCCAGCAAATTATCTCTGCTAAAAAAAAATTCAAGCAAGGAAATTTGCTCGGAGTATGAGATGTGGAAAAAGAGTAAAACGAAAATTAAACTGGCAAAGTTGAAAGTTCCTTCTCTATAAACACCATGGGTAAAAAAACCAACTACAGTGAAGCCATCCATCCATCCATTCTGACCATCATCATCTTGTCTTTTAATAGGTATCAGTCGTGATTCTCGTCATAAGCGTAGCGCTACCGGTGCTAGACGCGCCCAGTACAGAAAGAAGAGAAAGTAAGCCTTTTGTAAAGCCTTGTTCAATGGCGGATAATTGACGTTTTTCTTTTTCTTTTAAAAGGTTCGAGTTGGGTCGTCAATCTGCCAACACTAAGTTGGGTGCTAAGCGTATTCACTTAGTCCGCGTTCGTGGTGGTAACTTCAAGCGCCGTGCCCTTCGTCTCGAGTCTGGTAACTTCTCTTGGGGTTCTGAGGGTATCTCTCGCAAGACTCGTGCTTTGACCGTCGTTTACAACGCCTCCAACAACGAATTGGTCCGTACAAACACTCTTGTCAAGGGTGCCGTCATCCAAATTGATGCCACTCCTTTCCGTCAATGGTATGAATCTCACTATGCCATTACTCTTGGTAAGAAGAAGGCTGGTGAAGCCGCTGCTGTAAGTAGATACTCTAATAAGAAGCAGAGCACAAGCGAATATACAAAACTAATATAAAATGAATACAGGAGGAGAAGACTGAGAAGAAGTCCAAGAGCGTTGAGAAGAAGTTGGCTGCCCGTGCCGCCACTGCTACCGTTGATCCTCTCTTGAACGATCAATTCAATGCTGGTCGTCTCTATGCCGTCATTGCTTCTCGCCCCGGTCAGTCTGGTCGTTGCGATGGTTACATTCTCGAAGGCAAGGAGCTCGAATTCTACCTCCGTAAGATCAAGGTAAGGAAGATACAAGTGTATGATGAAATGTAATGATGTGCTAATATTGATTCTTTTATATAGTCCAAGAAGCAACATTAAGTTCATTAAAACTGGCTTGCCGTGACTTTTCGAGAGTTGTCTTTACATTAATAAAAAGAATGACAAAAATGTATAAAATTAATCAAATGAACTGGTTTTTGGAGCAAGCGATGGAGAAAACAAGTGTAATAATGTCATCATATTACTATTAAAGGTGTTTTATATGGAACATGCGTTTATTAGTTTCTAGTAGATGAATACACTTTTGAGTTTCTTGTTTTTTTTTTAGTCTTTAATCATGCAGATTGTATACTTTCTGTTAAACAAGTTACTCATTGAGGAAAGGAAAGATATCTCTGTATAAATAGATATTGACCAGACCATACTTCAAAACAAAAGTGTATTGTGATGCTGTCCTAAATATAAGACCGTCCATTCAAATTAAAGTATATTTGAATGACTGAGATGGACATATTTCGATAAAAAATAATTTACACCTTAAAAGTCAAAGAGGGTAAGCACAACGTTAGATCTTATCAAAAGTATGATTTGATTCTCTGGAGTGAAATATAAACTTCTCCGTCTATGATACTTTTGTTTATCTAATAAAATAGTAAAGGGAGGCTTTTCTTTGAGAGGATTCTGTAGCAAGGATTTAGGCATATTGAAGAACCAAAAACAATCATTTTGTAGTAAAAATATATACCATTTCCTCGTCAATCGTCCATTTTGATATCATTAACATGATATTCCTGCCAGATTAGAATCATCCAAACATCTTACAATTTTACTCACAAGAAGCGCTATTTGAACTCTGCATGTTTTTAATTTTCAAGCCCGGGCTTGTCCGGTGAAATATAAAAATTGTCCGGGTGCAAATCAGATAGCAAGACAGCAGGCTTCTAAAATCCGACGTGAGAATGCGAGCAGAGGGTATAGACCAGTGAAGAGCGAATATCAAGCACCTTCTCTTTTTTTGCTTCGATATCAGACGACCATGGTAATAGCAAATATAATCTAAAATGGGAGCATCGTAGTATGGGATAAGA
>VCJJ01000962.1:14665-38181 GCA_024139415.1 Backusella tarrabulga | reverse complement strand
AGGTGCCTTTTTTTTTTTTTTTTTTTGTTATAACAAAGATACATTAATTTTATAGAGAGGGATAAAGGTGTTTTCATATAATTAATGCCTTATAGTACATATTGATGTTTTCCAAGAAAGTGTGTTTACATGAGTACAAATTTGCCACCATTAATCATTGTCGATGATAGATGATATGCTGCTCCAAATCATACTTTTCTTTTTTGAATAACAATATCTAAAAACCAATGTACATCTTTTAGTTTCTTTATTTTAGTAGATTGTTAAGAGTTAAATAAATTAATTACATCAGATAGTTTTTTTTATTACCTACTAAGAATAAGCACTATAGTAAATAAGCGCTATAGTGAATAAGCACTATCATTTTATTTTTTGTACTTTATAAACAGTTCTATATATTATTATGAGTTCGTTTATTTCTGAGAGTAATAACAGACTGTAAGGTCAAGTTTGTTATTATATTTTTCTGTTTTTATTAATTTAATGTTTTACAGCTCTTTGAATATGCCAGTTAGATGCATCACAAGTGCTACTCCCAAATTGTTTTCTATTTTTTCTACTTTCTATGAAAAAGGTTTTAATATATCTTTACTCTCTCCTTCTCGACCTAAAAAAATCAAAAATTTCTCGAGCATCAATTTCTAAAAATATATACTTCGAATTTAATTTTAAATCCATACATCTTGTCTTTAAATTTGATAAAAAGATAACCATATGTTATGAGGAATACCGAACGGTAAGAAATTATTTCCCTTTTTTTAAAAAACCTCCTCGTATTGTCACATTCTTCTATATCCAAGTAAGAGATTTTGATACTTTTGATTGATTGAATCAGTGCTTTCATAATACCATATTGCTAGCACCAATTTTTAATCCAGAAGTCTCTAAACATTTGGTTCTATAAAGTTAGGATGCTTTGAGAGGAGTTTGCACCTTTGATAGTTCTTATAAAAAAGTATAAGTTTAACTTTTTAATACATTGAAAAATGAGATCATGTCTTCCCATTTTCTGATGTTTGATTTTTTTTTTCAATTAAATCGATGTCCATCATTTATGCTTCTTCTTTAATGGCTATTTATCCAGTTGGATATGAGACTTGATAAGAATCTGAATGAATTAAAGTTATAATTCATTATATATTCTATATTTTTTTAGTAATTATGATTGACTTTACCGTAGCCATTAAAAGCTTTAAAACTATGAAACAGACAGCATCATTGTTAAATACCAAACAGGATGTTTATTCTGAACAAAAAGGTCTATTATTACTTTTTAATACTAAATAGTTTAACCGATTTTGAGATTATCCCAGCTTCGCGCGCATCACTTCATTATAGTTAAAAAGAAAGCATGACAAATACATCCGAATATTATTGGTTAATTCTTTTTTGGAGAATAAGGAGCCAAGAAATGCAACATGTCCGCCTAAACGATTTTTGGAGATTCGGAAATTTTAATGTGAATGTTAAATAGTGGCATTTTTGAGCCATTAACCATCAACGCTTTTTATGATGAACAAGGATTAAGCACTGGCATATATTTCAATTTGTTAAAACTACTGAAATTAAGTATTTCAGGCATATCAGACATTGTTACATTTTGACAGTTCTTTCAAAAATAAAAAAAAGCATGCCTATCTTGTGTCCATTCGTCAACGACATGATAAATCGTGTATCTTAGAGTGCTATTTAATCGTAAAGTAAACTTGCTATACTGGTACTTTATTACAATCTAGTAATCCTTCTGACACGAATGAGAAAAGTAATGACAACTCTTCTTTCGATTAAAATATGATTACATACATATCGTATTTTTGATATTTTATTATAAAATATTATTTATAAATACAATGCAAATATCTGATATTCTTATAGTTCTAAAAAACTGATGCTTTGGAATCGATCGAGCCAATGTTTGTAGCACATTTCGCTGAAGGTTACTCATTTCAAAAGTGTCTTTTTTTAGCAATTTGCACAACATCGTAGCTTTGTTTTACTTCATTTTACGAAATGCCACAGTATTAGAATAGATTAATAGAAATCAAACTATTCCAATGGTTATTTTCTATTATAAAAATCCTAAATTTTACTGGAATAGTTTGCCAATAATTTGTAGTTGTAAAACTTATTCTAAGTTGACTATTCCAGGATCAGTTCATTCTTTCGTGACTATTAACAATTATTACTTTAAAAAAGCTATTTGCTCCCAATGAAAGAAAATCATAATAATAAAATAGAAACATCTAGAATCTTTTGAGGTAGGCTAATGGTACTTCATACTTTTTATTTCTATTTTAATCAATTCAAACTTCAATACATTAATGATTAAGAATTATCCTTCTCGCATTTTAAACAAGCTTGGATGCCACCAATGAAAAATTTTTCCACAGAAGAACAAATGACAGTGACACATGGCAAATCTTGTATATCGTTTTCAGAAACTGGTAAAAGTTTACTTTTCAAATTTGGTCGGGCATTCATTGACTGTCCTTGGGCACTGAAAACGAGAATTCCGTCGTTTGTGGCAACGCGAACATTAAGCTTTGCGAAATATTTTGAGAGTGCAAGATGAGAGAAGTGGTGCTTTGGCAACATGATGACTTCATCTTCTTCGAAGCTATCTTCCAAACTGAACGAATGTAGGTTAGGAAAGTGGTTTGAAATAAACTGGTCTATTATTCCTCCATTTGTTTTGATATTGTGTAATGTTAATTCTTTAATATTGAAAACTTCCCCTTTTCTTTCATTATCAAATTTTACATACAGTAATCCAATCGAAGCGGTCTCCAAATGTGTGGGGAACTGCCGGAAAAGTTGGTTCATGTCGACTGTCACATCTTCAATAAACGTTAGTCTTTCCTGGTATTCATCTGCATCGTAGAGATAATCAGGATCTAATTCCACGAAGTTGATTTCGAGTTTTTTAAGGCTTGATATTTCTTTTAGCTTGCTAACATCAATATTGATTTGTATATTAGACAATGTCAAGTCTTAGTTGTATTTAAATGAACTCGTTTCTGCTAGAGCACCAAAATCACCATTGTCGTCCACTAAGCACATATCAAGATTCCTGATACGGCAGTCTAAGTCACCTAAGGTTCGAACAGCTCGATATCCTGTATTGATCCAAGCGACAAGTTTCAAAGATTCCAACTGGGGGCCTATTCTTTACAGTATTCTTGGATACTCAGCAGAGTAGATTACACGAAACTCTGGGCCATAGGAAAAGGTGGGAATATCGTAACTGAAGTGCTTTAGATTGGGATATTTATTGGGTATGTATCGTAACCAGTTAATTTTTCTTTCATGATCGCTATTGTACGACGAGACATTCAGGCAAATCAATTTCAGCGCAGGTAGTATATCTTGGGGCAGTTCACTATGAAAAAACTCCACACCACTTAAACAAAGTGTTTCCAATGAAGGTATATTGGCATGTATCGTTTCGACTGCATTTATTGCAATGGGAGTGTTGTATATGGTCAATTTTTTCAAAACAGGCATATCCTTGAGCAAAGGGAATATATCACTTGGAGTCTCGCCATAAACTTGGACTTTTAAAACCAGCGTTTCGAGACAAGAGCATAGCCCGTTTTATACCAGAAACCGCGTAAATTCGCAGTAAAAGAAATCTTCAACGTATGTAATACCAGTAAACGATTTTGATTGTAGGTCCAAGGCTGGTCGGTCAAGAGAATCAAAGTAGCTGGGTGGTTTTAATATTTCAGTGCCCACAGGTATCAGAGAGTTTTTTTAAATTAGGGAAAAGAGCAGCCAGTGGCCTCGTATCATGTTCATCCGGAATAGATACTAGTGTAAGGTATTCGACTTGGAAGGCCAGTTCTGGTTTTTGATGCATGTCGGATAAATATTTTGATAACATTTGCTCTTCTTCATTCCTCTATTTTTGTATAAAATGAATTGTTACATTGTAGATCACTTGCTTTCATGATGTTTGTCCAAAATCGACAAACAAGTTAACATTTTTTTCCTTTGTATCCAAGGAAGTTGGGTAAATATGCTGTGTAGTACTTCGACTGGTAGCTTCTCCATTCTTAAAAGATATAAAACGAAAAAAAGAATAGTTTAATAGGTGATTGGACTACTAAAAATAAGAAATGAACTAAATATAAATATTGCATAAGGGAAAGAGTGAAGTTATTGCCATGATGTAATCTATCTATCTCTCTACTTAGCCAATTGATGGTTTATCCATCAACCGCCACCGTCCTTCAATATCATAGCTCATTAAATAACAAACATATCGGGAAAATAAATATGCTCCGAATCATTCGTTGCTCTATGCACCAAACCACTATAAAATAAGCTTTCTGGAGCGAGTGTTATTTTATGGGTTTACAAAAGAAAAAGGATGACTCTATTCGCTGGCCATTTCCATGGCAACCACGTGCATGAAGTAACCATGCTGAAAACTACATTGTAGTTTTCATCATAAACATGACTGCGAATTGATTGAACGCTGCTTCAGCAAGGGAGTGCTGGTGGCGTTCATTTCTGATAACATTCAAGTCAGTGTCACTTTGACAGGAGGTCAAATCATAAAATCACAAGCACAATATAAACAAAACATGAATAGTAGCAATGATAACAATGATATTTACAACAAAAAAAAGTGGTCTGATCTTTTTTTTTTCTTTGTCAAGTATGTATTTTTTAGATAAATAATATATATTTTTTTTGTAATCAACCTGTAGCAGAAAATCCAAGCGATGTGTAATAGTAGGAATTGTGCACTTATTTGCTGACAACGTAGCCGGTACCCTTGTAGCCCTCTGAGGAGATACCAGAGATGGGGTTGGAGTTTTGGCTCTTGAGGTATTCGTTGGTAGCCTCTTCCCATTCCTTGCTGACGGTGTGGGGGGTTTCCTGACCTAAATTGAGGATTGTTTATTAACACACACATATTCTCTTTATTATCTCTCTGTTTAAATTAATCGCCGTTGTATAATTATAAATATATTTACCGTTGACGCGGATGGCATAGAAAAGAGCGCCAGAGGCAGCAATAACACCAGCGACACCACCAAGGACCTTGGCGGTATGGCCAGGCTTGGTCAAGGGTTCACGGGGACCGTGAGGACCAAAAGCAATGTAGTCTTTATTATAAAGTGTGAATTAGTTGATCGTCATGACGGCGTTTCTAAATACAAGAACTAAATAAAAGTAAATAACTTACAAGCAGCCTTCTTCTCCTCAAGAGAGAGAGCCTTCCAGTCACCCTTCTGTGCTTCCTCAAGTTGCTTGGCAATGGTGTTTTGTTCGGCAGTGGAAAGAGTCTTCCAACGTGTCTCAATGTTTTGGACGGCAACATTGGTGGAAGCATTGCGACGACCAATGACACGAGCTTGAGTACGGACAGCAGCAGCAGTGCGAAGCATGTTTATTAGTAGTTATGAAGTCTAAAGAGAGAGAGAGGGGAGAGTTAAAAGAAACAAGCGGTGTTATTTTTTTCGTTTTTTTTTTTTCTCTTGGGGTTGAGATTTTCATAGCAGGTCTAGTTGTGACGACATCAAACACGTGACAGTGGCTTTTTGCGGGGGAAGAGTCAACTAAAAAATAAGGTGATAAATTTTAATTATGCGACAATTCATTTGGTTCGGTCCGGAATGAATTTTGCTCAATTGGATGCAAACCCACTTTGCATAATCTTTTTCAAGAAGAAAACGAGAGAAAAATGATAATAATTATTGAGAAAAAGCTGGTGATAAAGAAAATGGGTTAAGAGAGGTTAGACTTTGATTATTAACCCACATCCGAAAAACATACATTTTGTTCCTTATTAGCCCTTAATCGGCCTCAAAAGGGGTATATGACTTCCACAAAAACGTTAATGAGACTCGTTAATGGTTGGTGAGACTGCACTATGGATGTCTATGATAATCAATATATTTTTCTTCTCAAAAGATACACCCCTATATCAATTCACGTTCGACGATATACCTTTCTATTTATATCTATAATAATAATAAACAGTTATCTCTTTTAGTGAAGAAGAAAAAAGCCGACGTTTTTCTGTACTTTTTTTTTTACTATAACGCTTTCACGTCCTTTTATATAAATCTTTTGTCCAAAGTACCTTTTTTATTTTCTTTTTTAAAGCCATATAAAAAATTATATAGAAACTTTGTACAAGCGCCTGTATGTATTCCATTTCGTTGATATTAATGTCAATAAACATGTATCTCACAGTATTCACTTCTTTAATAGTTACCATCACATCAGATAGCCTTTAGACCCCAGGTGAATTCTTTTTTTGGATTTCTGGACGCGCATTTTTTCCTGTAAGTTATAATTATTTCAAAGTATTATACATCTAAATATTTACCATCTTTCTATGACTAGTACGAGGATTCATTGGTAACGTTTTCCTCTAGACTTCCATTATATCACCTGGGGTCGTTAAATATCCCTTCTCTTACACCAACCAGGCCGGCTATTGCTTGCCCGTTCCATAAGCCTGCTGAGACTATAAGTATTTATAATTAATATTTGATTGCTAATTTTATTCATTTCTACTTTTTTATTTTGGTCTCTACTGATGGATTTTTCCAATTCTTGGTCTCTACAATATTGATTGCCTTTGTACACTGATGGGTTTTTTATGCAAACATTGTTATACTTTCCCCCCCAAATATTCTCTGTACTTTTCTTAATTATTGTTATTCTATTTTTCAAAATATTCCTCCTCTTTTCTCATCAATTTGTAATTTTCTCTCAATCTCTTGGAAAAAACAGTAATCGTTTACTAGTCTTATTTATCACTGAAATTTGGGTCAAATGCAAACACCCAAGCTTGTAGCGGAACTAAAACAAACAATATATAGATGGGCAATTCTAATTTTACGATGAAGGATGAACCTACGCAGCATGAATTGGATTATGACTATTGCTTTTATCAAGAATGTGTGGTATTCTATGGAATTGCTATTTATACATTTATGTGAACAGCAGAGGCACACCAGCTATTTTGCACACTGAACAACTGTGTTTTTTGTTGTTCTTTGTAATATTACAAAGTAAAAGAAATAAATAGCTTCAGTTCACTAACCCTCTTCATTTTCAAGTAAATAGCTCTATAGTCAACTGACGTTGTGTTTCTCTAGCATTTTCAAGCAGCCAATCTATAACTGTCGACTTTATCATTGTCCACTGGTGTTAAGATAAATATTTGGACAATTCAAGAAGACATGACTTCACGTCACATTACACGTGATCCAAATATGGTAATTGCGGCTCTGGTTACGGTATTTATAAAGCACACTTCTATTTTTCTTTAAATTCCTCTTTTCCTTTCCATTGAAAAGAATGACCTCAAACCTAAATTCTCACACAGAAGAACATTTCGAGTTTGTAGATTACACATCAGTGTCTAATTTCGAACGATTCATTACGTGCATTGAAGATGCAGTTTCAAATTGGGGCTTAAAAGACGGTAGTTACGGCTTGGACGACTCTATTCAACAAGAGACATTTTTATTCAACGACCAAGAATACGAGCTATGTTATCACATCCATTCAAATAGTGAAGAGGCAAACGTAGAAAAGCCGTTAGCAAATACGATTTTATTTAGTGAAAACTACGTGCTTCACCAATGGACTGGCCTAAAACGGTTACTGGCACTAAGGCCAACACAACAATCACTGAAAACAAAGCTATTTTTATCTCAGAGACCAGCTATCGATCTTTATCAGGCAAAGAATTTGATATCAGCTTGTGCCATCGCGTTTCAAAACATGGCCTGCCGGGTGCCTGTGTTTGTACCAGTGGGACAGGCACGTTACAATCTTTACATTGGCTATATGCTCACTACACAACAACCAAAGGACCCTTTAAATGAAACAGAAGTTCGGTTCAATATGTCACTCACAGTACCTACTGCGAATACCATGGCTAATATAAATACCTTAAAAGAATCTTTTATTCAGAAACTCGGGCTTTTCCGTGAAGAATATGGTAAGAAAAAGATTAAGTGAAGCCAGCAATGATTCTAATATGTTTTAAATATTAAAATCAGGTAAATCTGCCCAAGTTGATGCAAACACAATTTATTTTTCCGCAGTCTATACTTATCACTTGAAAAACTGGTTTGATGAAAATTGGAAATATTGGCCAGAGGAAGAGAAAATAGAAGAGGAACCACTTGAAAAACGACGTAGTTTTAGCGACGATTTTGAATCTTGGGATGAACCAGTAAAAAAAAAGCCGCGGAATCACCATGCTTTAGCTTTCGGTTCATTCAACGACCCATTGCGTACCATTACACTCAAAGCGCTCTTTCCAATGTCAAACAAGCAACTTGATCAGTACAACATGGATTCCTTGACAGCAAGCCAGTGGCAGCTGGAGTGTGAATTTGCCCCTGAAAATCAAAAACGAGCATTTCTCTCCAGTTTGGTTGAACAGGTTATCCAATCATGGGTCACAGATCCTTCCAATCGCGATTACCTTGCACCCTACGATGATAGCAACTCGAGAGATGACACCGACTTGACGGAATCTTCAACTGGCATCGTTCGTACTTTTTTGGGCGGAAATGCACACAACAAAAACGCTGGCCTGTCAAACCAAGTGACCGTCATTAAATCAGAACGGGTAGAGGATGTTGTCAACCTTGTTTTTCATCCAGTTAGTCGTCGCCCTCGCCAGGATGAACTACCAGACGTCATTCAGACACGACAAGGAATTTCGCTTTCTAGTACAAAAAAGCTGATTAATCGATTCAAATCGGCCGTTCCTTATCGCTCCTTTCTGTGGAACCTGTTATTTTACAGTTTAGAGTCAATCTCAAATGGAAAAGGAAATCAGTCAAAGCATACATTAATTGGGTTTTTAAAAGTAGTTTGGGAAGAAACAGTACGACAGATACGATGGCATTGGGAAAATTTGGTGCCACTCCCAGATTTGGATCCTTTCTTGTATAATTCGAGTAACGATAAAACAATGGGTGTAGATTTACGATATAATATTGTAAGTGAATGGGATTGTACATAGCCCACTTGTGTCTGACAATGCCATGTATTCTTCTAGATGCATCAAAAAATATCCATGGTTAATTGTTGTATTCACAGAATGCTTCAAAACTCACCTAGAAATGGAAAGGAGACACCCAAAGAGAAAAAGAAGGTCGGGACTTTATTCGATAACGTTGTTGACGAAAAACGTAAACTAGATACCTTCAGCGAGTTTTTTGAAAGATTCATTGAAGGAGACGTAAAGTGTTTTATTTATTTTTATGGAAAAAGACAAACGATGGACGTGTATTTATATCCTTCGATTGTATATCATCATTCATATTAGGATTCTGTGTCGTTTGTTCCTGTCGATAAAAATAATGTCTTTGACCAAGACGAAGGAGACGATGAGAATAATATAGATGACGATGATGTCTACTATGATAGCGTAGAAGATGTAGATATTGTTAAAAAAAAGCAGCAAAAGGAAGAACCAGAAATAATATCACGAACAAGTTCAATGCATGATCTAAACGAGGCTGCAAACCCCATCTCAATGACAGATTCATTTGTGCGTTTGCCTTACGCTCCCAATACAAACGATGGAGATCCATATAGCAACGAAGCACAAGATGATAAAATGGCTATCAAAGATCCTAGTGCCGCAGAAGGTGGGCTACATAGTCATCCAACTTTGAAGCTATTAAAGACAAATGAACCAATGCATATTCCCGTGACCCAGGTAAACAAGGCACACAATTTTAAACATAGTGCTGTCAAGAAAATTAAGCTGCAAATATATATATTCAAATAGGAACCTGGTTTTATGACGGAAGATATGATCCTAGAACAGGCTATTCAATTCGAAAAACTGGGATCTTCAAATAATGCAACTCATATGCGTGCCAAGTTACAATCTGCCCAACTTTTTTCAGGTATGATATATTGGAATTTTAAATGATATGCATAAGTTAATGAAGTTGTTCATGTATATATAAGATATGCAGGCATTTAAAGCTGCCAATTCTTATGCTTGTTTAGAGGATTTTGTACGATGGCATTCACCTAAAGATTGGATAGATGATGAGGATGGAGGGCATTTAAGTGCTCGCATGGCGGAACCAACTAATATTTGGCATGAACTTTGGAAAAGTTCAAAGAGAATACCATGTGAACGACAACGACCATTGTTTAACACAACTGCTGAAGCCGAGAAGGCTCTTCACTCACTGGAAAGCACATCTGTTTATGATTTCTTTTCTATGTAAGTTTTTTCTTCCCCCTTTTTTTTTGTCAGCAGATGCTAACACTTTCATACGAATATAGTATGCTGCCAACACTTGGATTAATTGTTTATGATACCCTGATAACACATTCGATTGTGCAATGTATTGAATCAGTTTCGATGGGAATGGTAGAGCTTGAGAACTTGTTGGTTAGATTCCCTTGGGATGATCTTCGGTAAGCACATGTGCCCATTAAATCATACCTGTTTTAGTATACTAATACGTAAATGTGTGTGTGTAGTCAAGGAAAAATAACTTTTGATGAAGCTCTTTTAGAGATACGTGACCAAGAAACAATGATGTGTCATGCTATTTCCTTACTTCGAAAGGTAAAATAATTGAAAAAGAATATGAGTAAATATATCGAAAAAAAAAAGATAAAGTATCCAATTGTCAATGTTATTGACTTCTCAATCACACCGCCTTTTTACTTTAAACTTGTAGCTTCCAAAACAACATGATTTAGTCAATCGATTGCTATTGCACAGAAATTATAAAGTTGAAGAAGGAGATGAACGTGCCTGTGTTTTTGAGCTGTTCAAAAATAATGGTAAGCGGTGTTTTTTTTGGGATTTGATATATATATATATATATATATATATATATACATCTATACATATATCTAACTTATTTATATAAATGAAGAGCGAGCGCTTTCTGAACCCTCGTATCAAGAGGTTGTATTTTATAACCAGGGTGATGACTTGGCATCAGAAGGACGTTGTTTACCATTTAAACAATATGCAATGATAAATGATACAGAAATAAGAGTAATTCTAACAGAGACCTCAGATGCTCTATATGCTTAAAAATATACTTAAATATAATAATAATTGTACAATATACTTTAAAATTTACACTCATATTTACATTTTAATTCCCTGATGTCTGTCCAGGTTTTTATAACGTTGTATTCTCAGAATTAGTAATATAATACTATGGGGTTTTTGGCACAATCTGGTTTTAATCAAGCCAAGCCCATTTTTTCTTCTTTTCTTTTTCAATAAATCAACAAAACAGAGAAAGCAAATTTATTTACATGTTAACTTGTATTTTACAAAGCCTGATTCTAATTAAACGGCAGTTATGAAATAGGGCCATTTAATGCGCCTTCAAGTTGGATATCGGGTGAATACCAAATATCGTAATCTTCTTCTCTATTCATATCGCCGAAAGGTCGAAGAGCCATGACCTTTAATTTATAAACACCAGACTCCAGATGTTTTCCTACAAAGGCAATATCAAAGCCGACATCGCTCTCTTTATTCTGTGATGTCTTCTTATTCTTCGGTGCTGTATGTTGCAATAGACCTATACCCGCTTGCTCTGTTGTATCAACGACATTACCAAACCAGGATATGATCATCATATCAGTAGGATCGTCTATGGTGTTTCTACCAATAAATGTTGAGTACCCTCCTGGAATTAGACCACGGTTTCGAGTAATATCCTTTGCATCAACTACAGAAATGGAGAGTAGGGGTGATGCTTCAGTAAGCTGCAAAGACAGAACAGTGGGTGAAACTATGGATACAAAGTCGCTCTTTATACGTGGCATAGTCTCATTAACCATCAGGACAGGTAAGGCGGATATACTTGCAGTCAGCCCTGCATAAGGAATAAATTGATGGCTGTGCTCGCCAGCCACTTTCTTTACGGCTATATAACCTGAATAAATACTCGGTGGAACGTCTGCTGCATTCAAAGGAGGCGATATATGTACGATTATATTGAGCTCGCTGTTGGCATCAACAGTTACATAAGGTATAGGTATTTCAACAACAGCTTCCACTTTACTTCTTTCATGAACAACAGGACTCTTAAGAGGAATTGAGTTCATAATGGCACTATTTTGATCATAACCCTGGATCGAACTGGCAACCATATGGGTTATTTCATAATCCTGTCTTGTTCGTCCATTGTTATGTATTGTTAAGATATATTCATTGTTTTCAGCTGTATGGTCGATGTCATTT
The DNA here is from genome assembly GCA_024139415.1 of Backusella tarrabulga. NCBI lineage: Eukaryota > Fungi > Mucoromycota > Mucoromycetes > Mucorales > Backusellaceae > Backusella > Backusella tarrabulga. The sequence continues at coordinate 25,946 of VCJJ01000962.1, read as the reverse complement.
AGTCGTATTTGTTCAGGTAAAATCATAGTGTCAGATGTAAGAGCACTATATAAATCTACAAGTCCTGAGCCTTGACGTGCTACTGAGTCTACTTGAATTTCGTTATTCGATTCATTAGAAAAAATGTTGACTGGATGACCATTATTGATTAACATTGAGCGAACTTCCATTGCACTGATACCTCTGTTGCCTCCTCTAGACTCTTCTATGAGTGCAACAATTCCAGCTATAAAAGGACTGGCCATGCTTGTACCACTAAAAGAATGAAATGAGTTATTTCTTTCACATATTCTTTCTAATGTATCTGCTTACCTAAGCGTGGCATAACTACCAAGATCAACCGGGAAACTTTAATAAGGAATAAAGAGCAGTTAGTATATTAGTATTAGCCTTTTTTTTTTTTAAAAAAAAAAGAGTATAAAAAAGCTTACGTAGAATAGATATATCCACCAGGAGCACTCAAATCAGGCTTTAAACTTAGATCAGGACCTAGTCCCCATGAACTGAAAGAGCTCATTGAACCTATTAATGAAATAAATAGAATATTAGTATTAGTGAATCATACAAATATTGATACATATTACCTGCTGTTGGTATAGGAAAACTGAAGTCTTTGTCCAAAAATTGCACTTTGTTGTCTGAGTTTTCTTTTAGGTACTGGAAAAATAATCGACCGTCTTCAAGAGAAATACCACCATATTCAATTTTTATAGAATCCCCTGGAACTGAAGGACTTACAGGACCAGGAACATTATTGTAAATAATGACACCAGCTGCGCCAGCTTTTTCAGCATTTTTAATCTGTATAAAACGAGTATAAGAATATGTTTTCTGTTACAAATTTCACTGATAAATACCTTTGTTGTGAAATAACAACCACCACGACCAAGAAGGACAAACTTTCCTTTGAGATTAATATCAATTTCTTCGCATGCCTCGTTATTTGCACCGAATGTATCTGAAATAGTAACAACTTCTGCAGCAGAAACATTGAATCTTTTCCCTGAGACTGTAGTATAACCTAGTCATCCAATGTACATGTTTAACGATAATTATCAACTATAATGGATTATATCGATATTCTATATACATACCAAACATTGAATCTGAAACTTTAATGACATGTGATAGAACATGAGTATTGTCCACACTAGCAACAGAAAGTGCATGCCGTCCAAGCGAAGGTGACCCTACTTGAAATACACCCTTTTCTCCCTCATTTCCGGCCGCAGCACAAACAATTAGACCTTTTAGAGCAAGTTGATCTGCCAGAACGGAAGCTGGAGAATCTGGCCATCCAACGTCGCCCAAAGATAAATTAATAACATCCATTCCATCCAAATAGGCCTTCTCCATTGCTTTCATAATCATATCATCTGAGCTACTACCTAAGCAACCAAAAATACGATAGGCTCCAAACGTCACATCAGGTGCAACTCCAGTAAAGTTGGCCTCTATATCCTTAGCACCAATAATACCCGTTACATGTGTGCCATGTCCATTGCATGTGTCTCGAGGATCATTGTCAGGCTGAGGATCGTTTTCGCCATCATAGTCATCGCCCACAAAATCATAACCATATGCAACACGACAGTTTTCACCGAAACATCCCCCCAATGCTGGATGCATATAATCCACGCCAGTATCAATAATCCCTACTCTGATGCCTTTTCCTGTCAATCTAAATTTAATATATTTGTTTATTTGTTTGTTAATTCTAGTTTAGTTACATGTTTCCATGTTTCAGTATGAATGTAATTTTATGGTACCCTATTTTTTCTCTAGCCTTCAAAACACCTGTCACATCATAAAATGAAAAAAGAGAGTTAATTTCATCTCCAATACTGTTTGCCTTGTGAAAAACTTGTGGTTTAGATATTGTGCTCTGTAGGAAAGAAGTTAACTTGATATACACATATATACTATTTATTTATAGCTACTTTACCACAGGCCATGCTTTTTTAATACCATCTATCTTAGCAAAAAATAAAGAGGAATCCTTTGGTGTCTTGAATGCAACGGATATAGCATTGATAGTTTCATATTCGTGTCGGATATCGTAATTTATATTTAAATCATTCAACTGCTGATAAAATTCACTACGGCGGTATAACATGTGTCGTTTAGTGGCGAAGGCGTGTACAGGTTGCTGAAATTCGACGACATATGTGTGTGGTAGGAAAGTATCTTGTATACCAGCAGCTATGGCTAGTATACTAGAAAGTATTATTAAAAGTAACATTTTTTTCTATTAGATAGAAAAAAAAAGTGATGCTTCTTTTTCAAAAGAAAAAGGAAGAACAAAAAAAGAAAGAGGGATAGTTGATAGTGGTAAAAAAAAAAAGAACCAAAGAAAATAAAAACAAAAAACAAAAACGATTGAGCGTATAATATTTGATCAAATAAACACATTGTCCCTTTTGCTCCTCTTCATGTCGTATTAAAAAACCTAGGTATTCGCTCTCTTGGAGCGGAAAAAGCAATAGGCTTGGTTTCTATTAAAATTTGGTTAAAAATGGTTTAGCTATATACATTTATTGGATCAATTTCGATATTTTCCTTGAAATTGATGACAAACAAATGTTTGGTTTCTGTAATAAATAGATTTACATGATTTCTGGAGTAAAAAAAAAAAAATGATAACTTTAATAAACATAATAGTGATCGTAGATTCATTTAGCTTGTATAGGCTAGTAGAACAGGATTCAATTTATTCCTATTTGTAATAGCTATTGTCACTTCTATGAATCTCTGGAATATCCTTTTTCTGTTGTGATAACCACAGGATCAGTAAAATATTCCATGGCGGAAATTTATAAGAGTACAACAGCATACAATAGATAGTTTGACTGATTTTGTTTTATCATAAAGAAAATGCAATTCTTATTAAGGTGAACTCTTAAGATGAAACCATGAGATGGTTTCCAGATAAAACCACTGATCGGATATATACTAAAATCGCAGAATCTTAGATTTTTATAACTGACCAAGATCCGTATGCCTTATCTTGATTTAAGAATATTGTGATTTTAATTGGCTATTAAATTTAATATACATATTATTGTTTTTTTCGGGACAACCTCACATATCTCTTTTGCCCTGATTTTTTCTTTCATTATTTGAACTTTATTTTTCTTAATAATAAATTCTATATAATACAGAAATCACTAGGGCACATATATGAATATGTATAGTTAAAGATTTATGAGTGTACTATTCATTTTTTTTTTTTTTCAAAAAAACGAGAGAAAAGGAATGTTTAAGTAATTGAAATGGGAATATTATGAAAAATACGGAGTTATCGAAAGGCTGTGATTTCTTTCAAATTGTATAATTTCCCTCTCTTCTTTTTTTTTGTCTTTCCGTTCCCCACATCCAGTATCTATAAGAAATAAGAAGAAGAAGGCTTTATTGTTTGTTAAAATCAAATATCCGTCTAATGTAACTGGAAAAATATTCCAGTATTTCTCACCTAAAACAGTGAAAAGAAACATAAATATAAACAACCAGGGAAATACAGGGATTCTCTATATAATTTTCTCCTTCACGACCTGACTTCATTACTTCTTCTCTTCTTCTTGATCACACTTTTTTTTTGTATTTCTTTTCATTCATCCTCAATTTTATCGATCAGCTTAATGTCAGACACCAAGATATTATCCTGGTACGCTCCTAGAGACCTTTTTCTATCTACTGCTAGAAAAACTAAAAAGGAACCGTATCACAATGATCCTGTACGAAACGTACAACCAAAGAAACGAAGTGGTGGAGTTAATTACTTGGACAGCTCCAATTATATACATACAACATCGTTTTTACATCGCCAAAAAGTAAAAAATACACAGACAAGGCTCACCAATGATTCAGATTTGAGTAATGATAGTACTAGATGGAATTCAGTTCAAAAGTTATTTTCAAAATTACAGTCTTCCCTTTTATCCTTAACGTTTCAATCCAATCGAACCAGAAACCCATCGTCCTTTCTAAGTTCATATGGTACACTACAGCATGGTATTATAGGAGAAGGTGTCTCTGCATCTGTCCACTTGATCTCAAAAGGAAACCGAGTGCTAGCTGTCAAGATATTCAAAAGACGCAAGAAGAGAGAGCTCTCAAACGGTTATATGAAGTCGTTGGCTGGTGAATTTTGCATTGCTTCTGCTTTAAATCATCCTAATATTTTAAAAACTGTTGATTTTGTTCAAATGGATGAAGATCCAGAGAGATATTGCATTGTTATGGAATATGTAAGTTTTTTTTTTTTTACGCTTTTATTAAAAGGAAATGGGTATAATGACCATTAAAACGATTTGTTCTACATTCTATAGTGTCCACAAGGTGATATGTATTCACTCATTAAGCAAGGAAATTTACAGCCGTTGGAGATATATGGGTACTTTAAGCAGCTCTTACTTGGTTTGGAGTACATACATTCACTTGGTGTAGCTCACCGTGATTTGAAGCCAGAGAATCTATTGATTCAAAATAATGTATTAAAAATTGCAGATTTTGGATCAGCAGATGTCTTTCGAGTAGCTTGGCAGGATCACAGCAGACTTTCTGATGGCTTATGCGGTACGACACCCTATATGGCACCTGAAATTTTTAGAAATGGAGGTTATTGGGCAGCATCTATTGATGTTTGGTCGGCGGGTATTATATTCTTTTGCATGTTATTTGACGGTGTCCCGTTTGGTTGTGCGCGAAAATCAGATACAAACTATCCAATCTATTTACGAAAAAGGGCACTATTTCAGTATGATCCATTCAACGTATTGGGTATGGATCAGCGTAGATTACTTTATTTAATGCTAGATCCAGATAGCGATTCACGAATTACAATTTCGCAAGTGTTAAATATCCCGTGGATAGAAAACATTCACGTCGATCAAAGCATATACATTTAATGTTTCTCCCCTTTTATTTTATTATTGATTTTGTTTTATTTGTTTTTGTTTTTCTATATATTTCCATCATCACTTTTATTCTTGATATTCTTGTTATTATTATTACTATTATTACAACTATTACAACTATTACAACTATTAAACATCTACTCTTCCATCTTTAATTTTAATGTTTGAGGATCATATCCATGAACCCCCATATCGTTTCTTGTTTCCGAAGGATCATCTAATGTCTGTTCCAAATAAAAGGCCAAAAAGCCATCCTTCGTCAACCAACCCTTTGCATTTGCACCGAATCTTAACCCCATTTGACGGAGGAAAGCAGGTGGCGGATGTGATCCATTTGTCTTGAGTATAAAATTATTCAACTCCTTAGAATTCAATGCACCATCATTATCGGTATCAAATTTTTTAAAAATCTCTTCCAAAACTTCAACTAGTGCAGGCGATAACTGATCGTCCTTCAATAACTCTTCCTCTCCCTTATATCCTTCTGCAATACGTTTAATTTCCAATTCCATCACTATAATCATATTCGCTCATTAGCCACATAAAAAAGGGATGGTTTCATGCACGAAATATTACCATCTAAAGGTTCGAAAGTTGGATCGACCGCACGTCCCATTTGCAAAATGATGGTTGCCTCTTCAAGCTTGTTTAAAACGAAGCAGATAAAGGCGAGAATATAGTAACAGCCAGCATGACCGGGGAATACATCTACATTCACGGATTGAATCATGCATATTTGAATGAGTATATATGTATATATATACGTATATGACTTGATAATTATTTATGAATTTACCCAAAATCCACAGCATTTTGGAAGAGACGTGTGTTAAAACCTCAATATTTCCACCCTCTTGAAATGATTTAAGATGTTCCTTTGCTGTCTCATATTCGTTATCTGCTTGATCCATCAAAGCTGTATCCTCAGAGTCGCTGATTGTCTTGTTTTTGGTGATATAATAACGGCACCAGTTTGTAGGTTCGCTTGAGAATTTTTCGGTTAAGCTGTCGTCAAGTTGAATACCCGTTGAAGTGGTGAAGAGGGTATAAAGCTCAAAAAGATTTCCAAAGTCAAATACTGTTTTGCTGGTTTAATATGAGGTTTAATACCGTATTTTCTTGGTCCTAAAAAGCTTTACCTCTTCCATAAGCTATTACTAGTAAAGACCTGATTGAACTTTTTCGAGACTAAGGATAAGTGGAATAAATCAGTTGGTTCCAAGAGATAAGCAACGTGCTCAAGTACGAGCTCTGGTACTGATTCAATTCTATGCATCATCTTGTTTAAAAAAAAAAAAGGATAGACAGAAGCTGAAAAAAAACAGCAGAAAAAAAAGATTTTTTTTTTTTCGCATTAGTGGCTTAAGTTCAAAATGCTGGTCGGACCGGAAATAACTTTTTGTTGTGCATTCATGAAGTGAAATTGAGTGAATCAGTTGATGAAAAATGAGTCAAAGAAGTATCATAATTATATCCGTTAGTATATGTTTCTATTTGTTGTTTTATTAAATAAGCACAATTTGATGAATGTTCTAGAAAACTGTATCGACACTATTTATTACCAAATAAATATATAACCGAAATAATAACACTCTTTCTGAACGTAGTTAAAAGATTGATACTACGGTAATTTAAATAAAAAGGAAGAAAAAAAATTATATGAACACTAAGACAAGTTGAAAAAAAATTATACGATAGATATACTATTACAATATCCATTTAAAAAAGACAATAAGCAAGTAAAAAAAGAAAGAAAGAGAGAGACAGCATTTACATGTATATTTTACTATTTTTTTTATTTATTAATTTAAATTATTTTTTAAAAAGTTAAAGAGAGACTATTTTTATAGGTTTATATATAGACAAAAGTAAAAGAATGAATGGGTTACTATGAGATTCTAGTCTAGGCAAAGTAAAAATGTTTATGTTCACGAGGAGGCATATGATGAGGACCTTCATGGCCAAAGGACTTCAAGAGGTCAAAATCGGGTCCAGTAGCTTCTTTCTCACAGCGACCAGGTCCACCAAAATGACTACCTCTTCCATGGGGACCACGGCCACGGCCACGGCCACGGCCACCAAATCCACCACGACCACCGAAACCACCACGACCATGGAAGCCAGGACCAAAAGTAGGTCCCTCAAAGTCAGATTCTTCAAATTCAGGACCACCAAAACCGGGTCGTTCAAAACCAGGGCCACCAAAGCCGGGATCTCCAAAGCCGTGTCTATCAAAGCGTCCACCGTGACCAGAAAAGCCGCCACGGCCACCAAAACCGCCGCGACCTCCACATCCACCAAAGCCAGGTCTTCCGAAAGGTCCACCAAAGGGAAATTCAAAAACGAATTCTTCGTCTTCTTCATTATCATCAGAGCTTAATTCATCAGCAGCAGCATCCTTGTGTACAGTAGGTGTAATTTCATTGATTTCGGTCGGGATATTTTCACCATCTTGTTCATCATTAGATGTCATGTCAAAGAATGTATATGGATAATAAAAACGAGAATGAGGATCACGGTGACCCCAAAATTCTCTCATATGGCCACCGCGACCACCAAAGGGATGACGATAATGAGGTCCGGGGAAAGCATTGAATTCAGTATCAAAGTCTTGATGGGAAGCAGAAGGGAATCCACGATGATGGTGTCTATCCATAAAATAAGGGGAGAACTTGTGCGGACCATGACGAGAGCCGAATTTCTTAAAGAAATTTTGACCTTGCTTTTTCATAAGCTTATTACGCATTTTCCACATGGCATCGAAACAATCAGGACCTTTGGATTTTGTGCAATTTTCAAGCTGCTTCATCTCATCATCATAATTTCCGGGAGATAAAGTCATGAAAGAAGCCAACAGAGCAACTGCTCTGGAAAGAAGAGGATTGTTCTCAAGCTCAGTATAATGAACATTCACAAAATCAGAAAGCTTTTTAAAAGCATCATTGACAGGAGGTAAAATATAAACAGATTTCATATTATCTTGATTGGCATTACCATAAAAGTGTAAACCGAGAATATCTGGGAATGAGAGCAACTGGGCAAAAGTATCTTGATCGCGTAATTGGTGTGCTTCACCGTCTAAATCATAGTGAAGTGCAAAAGGGTCGGTGTTGACGGCCTGAGGAATCGTGGATTGAAGTACAGTAACGAGTTGAGACCAGTTGAGATTTTCACGAACGAGATTGAATTGATGAACATTGTCATCGTAAGTAACTTGAATATTAAGAGTGCTCATATTAACAACAATAACAAATAAGTGATGTGATAAACAAATTGTTTATTTTATTTAATTTATGAAACGAAAGATTAGAGTATTTGATGATTTTTTTTTGTCAAGAGAAAAACCTCTTGTATTTATATATTTTCTTCTCCACTGCAATAATTTAAGAATATGCTGCGGTTTACATTTTTATCTTGGCATGAAGTCGGCCGAATCGGCGCAGATGCATTTAGCTTAAGGAAAATGAAGTCGTTGAATCTTGTGGCGGTGGTCAAACTAATTCCTTATTTGGTCAACTATAGAAATCCCATTATTTGCTGACTTGGTGAAATGCGCCGGCTTTACTACAAAAAAAAATGCGCCGGCTTCCCCGACGGTCACCTAATTTAGAAATTTTGTTTACTTATCCATGGAAAAGCAATTTACTTATTAAAAGTTTTACAATGTTTTCAATTCCCAAATCCTTTATTAAATGTATTAACCATATAATGAATAGTAATCAGATACGCATAAATATAAGCAGTTTTTTTTACAGCACAGGTACTACAGACTCGAGGGCTCAAACAAGGTGATCCAATATCTCCAATCTATTTCAACTCAACTATCGAACTTTTCCTTCGTACTGTTCAAAATTATCTAGAAATAAAGGGCTACCAAATTCATCCCGCAAATAGCCATTCAGGAAATAGCTTAATGCATTATCTATTTTCCATATCTACAAAAATTGTGTACTGTGCTGATGACGCCGGAGTCTTTGCTCAGGATACTTTCGATTTTATCTTGTTTAACAAACACATAGAAACGTTCTGTGCAGTTTCCAATACTAAGATCAATTGTTCAAAAAATTTAAGCTTTGTCTCTCAGTGGTGTATAGACTGTTCATTCTATTGGGCTGCCAGTCTTGGAGCAATTCGTATAGACCATATTCCTTCTGCCAGAGATACCATGTCAGTGATTTACCTTGGGTTCCCTCTGATACAGTCCAAAGTATTATATAGCATCTTTTATTGTAAAGCTAAAACCACAGCACAGTTACTCTCATCAATAAAACTTTCATATGTAGGGAGAGCAGATGTAGCTAACGTACTTCTGCTATCCAAGTATTGGCACTTCATGCGAGTGGTTCCACTTAACCAACCCGATCTGGGATTAATTTAATCTGTGATCAGCATATATTTGAAAGGTAAAATATATATGAAGATAGACTGGAAAATATGGGCAACATCCAAAGCATGTGAAGAATTTGGAGCTATCGATCCTACTTTAGAACAAGCAGCCCTTCTTTTCACTTTTATTTAGTTATTTCTTTGAACGTTTCATTTTTTTTCTCTCTAAATAATACAAGTTGGATTGAACTCTCTTGGATAACACGACATCTTTTAAAAACATTTATATAAATATGTATCATTTTATTGAGTAAGCATATTTTGATTTTCATTATAATAATTTTTGTGATATAAAAATCAAACTACTCCAGCTTTGCCTTATTCAATGCAGTCTTGATGTGGCGACAGCTCTGAGTGATCAGCAAACTCGGCACAATAAGAAACGGTAAATTGAACAAAACAAAGTAAACCCAAAAATAGAAAGGATGAGGATGACGACTTGTTGAGTCAGAGTAATCCATAATATAATAGAGGATACAGCTGTATAAATGGCATATGGAGGTGATCAGTTGATAAATATATTGCTGTGGCGACCCTTTCCAGATCGAATAGGCTGATAACGCACAAAGAGAACCCCAAACTGTCTATATATATATATATATATAATATGAAATGAGCATCAGCAGTATTTTTTTAATATCATATCATTTACCACAGACAAGAACTCCAATGTATTCAACAAATCATCAGGCACAAGAAACTTTGAATCAGAATAGGCAAATTCCTTCCAAACATCTGCGATGATATCAGTTCTACTACTGATGGTGTCGTTATAAACAATCCAATAACCCTCGAATCCAAAATGCAAAGTACCACATGCTACAAACCATGCTAGCTTAGCAACGGGTATATTTTTATTGTTGGAAAATCGCGAAAGAAACACTGAAAAAAGAACTATGGTACTAATGATACCGTTCCAAAGAAAAAGTACTTCTGGTGTACTTCTTTGACTAGGAACAAAATTTGGTATAATTAATGTTTTTGGATAGTATGGGTGATTCATTTGAGAGAAAGAATGGCACAAGCAAGTTCGAATACCAAACAAAGCATTTTTATTTTGAATGACTTGAGGCTTTTTCTTTTGTTCGAACGACTAAGCCTTATCTGGCGGGGCTTGTCTTCACAAGATCATTCCCACACCCGAAAAAAAACAGAAAGTCCTAAAAAAAAAACTTGTACTTGTATACTTAATTTTTGAGTACAATAATAAAATCAGAACAAATACTGATCATAGAATTAATACAACAACAACAGCATCAAAGAATGTCAGTTCCAAGAGTAAAATACCAGGTCATGGCATCAATTTCACAACACCAATTAGCATCTCAAGGCCCTACGCCCAGTAATCCAGAGCGAAATATGAATGCTAATCACAGAGAACTTTCCACAATTCCAAAAATAGCACGAAAAAAGTCATGCAAAGGCTGTGGAAGTAAAAGTTGTGATGGTAAAAACATTAGGGTTAAATGTCCTTCATCAAGATGTCTGAAGTGTGGTAAAACAGGTTGTGGTGGTAAATGTGAAGAGAAAATGTGCAATTCACCCCAATAAGTTTAGTAGTGGCCTGTATGTGGATATAACGTTTTGTGTATTTTATTTATATTTTTCGTAGCTTTTTTTTTCAAAATTACCAAATTAAGAATTCATGCCTCTTGCCACCCATACATGTCTACCGAGTCTGTTTTTGGGACTTGCTAATAATAATAGAACAGTTTTATTGTATTGTGTTAGTATGATGTACTGTCTTTTTCAAAAAAATGAGAAAAAATCACAAATTAATGAGAAAAGATTTTCAAATTATTGAGAAAAAGGAGAATAATTATTGAGAAAAGGTTGATGGGAAAAAAAGGGGGTTTAAGAGAGGTGAAGAGATTGGTATTAACTTAAGGCATGATACTAAAATAATGGAATATAGTATGTTTGGCGAGCCAGAACCTACACCCTCAGGTTCATCAACATTGAAAGCAGAGAAATTTGTC
>VCJJ01000962.1:0-13633 GCA_024139415.1 Backusella tarrabulga | reverse complement strand
ATATGCCCCCTTTCTCAATAATTATTATCACTTTTCTCATTTATTTGTAATGCTTTCTCAATTGTTTCCCCTTTTTCTCCCATTAATTTGTAATTTTTTCTCATTTTTTTGAAAAACACAGTAATGATCGAATATTATATTTTTTCGGATAAAGCAATATTATTAAAGCATATTAGAAAACGAAAAAAAAAATTGGTGGTTAAGTATATACAGTTTAATTTTTTTTAAAAAAAAAAGACGATGTAAATAATGGTATCTAAGAGATTCTTCTATAAAATGATTTAGGAGAGAACTATTATACCGGGTTCTAATTGTGAATTGGTCAAATAATCAAAGTATTGAACTTCATATGTAATAATCAAATCGCCTTTCCTTCCAGTCTTTGAGTTGGGCATGCCTTCGTTAGCAATGCGATGTTTATGTCCAGATTGGATTTCATATTTGGTATTATCAACGCTGAGTGTACGACCATCGAGTGTTTTGATTGATTTGTGGAAAGCAGTTATTGATTCAAATGGAGATAGACTGATGGTTATGTGTAAATGATCTCCTTTGCGTTTGAATATATCATGAGGCATTTCCTCCAACACAAATTCGATATCTTGAAATATACCATTCTCGAGTTCATCACCTTCTCTAGGAACTCTAATTTTGGTACCAGCCTTCATTCCAGCTTTAACGTTGATAGTAATTTCTTTATCAGTAGAAATAAATTGGCGAGTAAATCCATCACGCCGTATTCGCTTCACATTTAGACGCTTCACATTGCCCATATAAAGATCTTCTAAAGACACATAGAGATGATATTTAAAAGCGGGTGATTTTTCAGATTTTTGTTGGAGTTTTTCAAAAACGTCGAGAAAGAAATGTTTAATCATGCCTCCACCAAAATTGCTAAAGTCGTCCTTGCCTCTTCCATCAGATGGATCAAAGGAGCACTTAGGGAAGTTGTCAGAATTTGAGCGACGTAAGCCTGCGCCACCAGTACCTGGGGCATTAGTAAAAGGGAAGCGGAAAGACCCACCATGTTGAAGATTGGGGGAGACACCATCATAAGCATTATTATTGGGAAAGCTATTATGACCATTATTATCAGGGAAGCCACCACCACCACCACCATTATTGTTATTGGGAAAGCCACCACCACCGCCATTGAAGAAGTCACCAAGACCACGATTAGGGAAGCCACCATCATAGGCATTATTATTGGGAAAGCCATTATGACCGCTATTATTGGGGAAGCCACCACCACCGCCATTGAAGAAGTCACCAAGACCATGATTAGGGAAGTCACCATCATAAGCATTATTATTGGGAAAGCCATCATGACCACTATTATTGGGGAAGCCACCAACACCATTAATATTACTGGGAGATCCACGACTTTTATTATTGGGAAAGCCACCGGCACCACCATTATAATGGGGAAAGTCATCACGACGATTAATATTACTAGGAGATCCACGGCTTTTATTACTGGAAAAGCCACCGGCACCACCATTATAATGGGGAAAGTCATCACGACGATTAATATTACTAGGAGATCCACGGCTTTTATTATTGGGAAAGCCACCGGCACCACCATTATTATGGGGAAAGTCATCACGACCATTATTATTATTGGGAAATCCATCACGACCATTGTTATTAGGAAAGCCACCAGCACCGCCATTATTATTGGTGAAGCCACTGCCGCCATTACTATTAGGAGAGCCACCAGAACCACCAGCATCTGGAGGAGGACCACCTTTAAGACCCTCTTCACCATATTGGTCAAATGCAGCACGTTTCTTTTTATCGCTTAAAACTTCATAAGCTTCGCCTATTTCTTGGAACCTTGCATTTGCTACATCAGGATTTTCCTTATTTTTATCGGGATGCCACTTTAATGCTGTTTAAAATAGTTAATAACCCGTTTTTTTTTAATATGTATAAAGGAACGAGAAAAAAAAAGTGTTGATACTTACCGAGTCTACGATAGGCTTTCTTAATGGTATCATCGTCTGCGTATCTAAAAACACCAAGGATTGCATAATAGTCCTTGGTCATGTTTGTATGTTAATGTATTCAGAAAGCAATAATCGTAAAAGTAAAAAAAAAAAGGGGGGGGCAAGAAAAGAACGAAACAGCGAAAATAACTTGAATTTATACCTTGATTTAATTTTATGTTCCTGCATGACCTTTCTTTGTATTCAAGCTGCATAACCAATCAAAATCGCTTAGCATTAATATCAAAATTACTTATAGAAACGCCCAGAACTTGCCCACTTCTACGTGATACAAATAAAAGTCGACCGTTTCTGGAAATGATATATTGATCATCTTTTCCGAGTTTAATGAAAAACAACTAATAAATGTACCAATCATTTGCTGCAATGATATACACTCTGGCGCTTTTATTATAATAAACAAGACTGACTATCTTTTATCCAAACCTCTTGATTATGTTTTTTTTTTGCAAAAGCGATTGAGAATGTTGATTTAGTATTCGCGAGAATAACATTTGTTTGATAATAGTGTCATTGAATTGTGTTTATGATGAGAGTATTTCTTTATTGTAAATTTAAATACGATCACTGTAGATTTATTAATTAATTTAAAAAAACGTCTTTTATTCTAATCAGTTGTATACAGCATAATGTGTTTATTAATCTTCATCTGAATCAAAAATCAAGTTTTTCCTCTTCTTCTTTACTTCTACTTTTACAATTTATATAAAAAGACATTAGCTTTTGATTTTATCAAATGAATAAATAAAACTTACCTGGAGCCCATTCTTTAGGACAATATTCTCCAGTATTGTTTCCCAATTTTGCAATGTTTGCCAATAAGGTTTTTTCCTCTTTAAATGAATCTAATAATAATAAAAAATGAATAAATTTAACTTTTTAGATAAATCAAATATACATCTTACCAGGAACTAACTTTGAATCCCACCATGATCTCATAATAACAATGAATGTCTTTATCATACTGTGATCTGGTTCATTTTCTATCTGATCATTCATAGATGCGACCACATCGCCGATGGCAGCAACAAAATAGTCTTTATTTTTGACCGCCCAGCCTTGGAATAGAGTAAATATCACTTGTAAATGTACCCCTCCAGGAACATCATTGTTGGGTATTAAATGCATGATCGACTGAATAAACTCTTTTGAAGGCTCAGTGGCTGATAATAAATATAAAAGAGGAAATATGATATCATTTTGTACTTTGTGTTTCACAAGTTAGTTAGTAACATGATGTTTTCCTTATTCTAAAATAAATTTACACTTACAGTGGTGCTGAAGGACATGAATGATTTTTTCATCAAGAAAGAAGGACGTCACTTTGTTTTGACCAAGTAATTCACAACTTAAAAGTTGCCAAAAGCTTTGAGTTTCGTAGGTCGAAAGTCGAAGAGACGATTCTACTTTATCATTATAAGAAAGTCTGTTTATATATTTTTTAAAATTACTTTTTACCTATGGTTGCTTCGTTTATTAAATCACCAAACATTTTAATCGAACCAAACTGTAAACTTGCGGAAAGTTTACCTACCTTTATCCACATAGAAAGTCTTAGAAAAAACTGTTCACTATATCTATCTATGATACTTACTTGATCAGGCAATAGCATCAGTAATGTAAGCTTTAATGTACCCCATTGACCAACCATGGCATTCGAAAAATATTGATATAAGAGTGGTATAATCATGTTGAAATAGGTGATGTTATATTCAGCAAGCATCTATTGTTGACATTTTTAGAATAATTTAATTAGCGACATTTTCTTTTGTTCTGTACCTTTAAATCAGCTAATATATGCTCATTTTGGAATGTGTCAATGTCTGAAGTGGAGTCATACATTGTATGCAAGTATTTGACAAAGGACTGATAACTCGATATAATCACCGGAAACCAGTCAATTTGGCTAATACCAATTATTTGCTGCTGTTTTTCCATTTTTAATTTCCTGTTGTAATATTTTGTTAATATATTATTTGCCAGCAAGTGCTAATTGTTGTTATGGTGATAATCAACATACTTTGCAATAAAACACCACCAGCGTGTCCCAATAACATGTCGTTTCATCGAGCTCTTTGGATAATGTGCAATGCATGCCAATAACTTCATCATTTTATCTCGAGATGTATCTACAGCACGCGTATTCCAAAACGAATTTAAGAATAAATCAAGTACATCTTTAGAGACGTCTGCTATGATGGTGTCTTCACTAGTATCTTCATTAGGGTCCGATGTGCTTGGTCTTGAAAGTGTTGCAAGAGAAGCTACTGCACTATTTCGGATCGATGGACCAATAGTAGATACTAATGTTTCTGCAGGAACAGCCTATTTTTTTTTAAAGACAAAAGTGTATCCAAAAATTTAAAATCAACATCACCCATTCATTTTTTTTGTAAAAATAAAAAAAAGGCTTACAATACGAAGATAAACAGCTAGAATATCCTTTAAACTACGCTTAGCATTGCTAAGTTGTGTCTCGTACTCGGTACCATTCCCCATTCTTGTATTTTTTACTGCTATACAAGCAGTCTTGAATTTCTTTAAAGAATCACCAAATATCCAATAAGACTGATTTGCCTGTAAACCAGATCCTGCGCCATCACTTTGCTCCTCCACTTCCATTTCATTTTCCTCCATCTCATCATCCTCTGTTAAAGCATCGTCTTCCGACATCTCGCTCTGCGTATCTACATGTGGTGTCATTGGTGCACCTTCACTAATAGAGCCTGGAGTTTCAGGATCTGTCGTGAGACCTCCTCCTCCAACAGAAGCCGCTGAAGGGGTTCCACTCCTAGCACCAATAGACCGAGACTCCTCTACCTCTTCGTCATTATCATCCTCTACATCCACCATGACAGTATCTTCATCTCCTGTAGTTGTTGTATCGGCTACTTCCTCATTGCCTGTATTTTTCTCTGTCTCCCCATACAAGTAACGATCCACGTCATCATCTTCCAAATGTTGCTGAGGATGATGATCCTCAACTTCACCATCCTCCTCATCCGATATATCCTGTCCATCATGACTTGGTTTCGGAACTCCAAGTGTACCTCCCAATTCAGAGGAGGGATGCTCATGATTCACCGCTTCTGGTATGAGAGGAGATTGAAGGGATACCGAGTTTGGCATAGAAGGAAGTGCCTGGCCAGTGGCATCGGATGTAAGGAATTCACTAAATAATTCTTGCATATATTCTCTTGTTGTTGTATCAATAGAATGACATTTATAGATTGGCATCAAACTCCTAAAAAAAAACCAAACAAATGCATCACAGTTTAGTAAACTGATAACACAATAATTTCATTAAATATACCTAATAACACCTTTCGTTAGCATCACTTTCATCCCACAGGCTACACATTGTGCCATGTATTCTTTAAGGGGCGGATAGTATTCATCAACCGAAAATCTTAAAAACTCCATAATGATCGCTGTGATGTAAGGATATCTTTCAGCTGATCGCTCCATTAGCAACATGGCAGGTTCTAATGATAGCAGAGTACATATATATATATATATATATATATATTAGAGTTGGAGTTTTTTACCCAGAAATAAAAAAAAAAAGGGAAATTACCTATAAACATAATATTATCTGTAGGTGTAAAGAAAAGCCAATCGTAAATCAATGCTGTCTTCACATTGGCTGCAACCACATTACTCTATGTTATTAAAAATAATCAAGATACTATTAATAAATAAAAGAGAGAATTGATTTTCCCTCCTTGTAATAAACAATAAATATATTAAAAAATATACGTACTTTAATTGTTCTAATCATACTTCCAATAACGACATATCGAGGCACGATATCGCTTTGTAATATTTGATTCGATGGATACCATCCCGCTACTAAATACCGAATAATATCCACATAATAACTCTCTGCTTCAGGTGCGCTTAAGAAACGCTGAATAAACCATCCAAGGTTTCGCTGATATTGATTGGATCGCAACTAAATCATGACATTTAGTATATAAACGATATACACCAATGACAAAAAAAAGCTCACGTTCTGAAGAATATAAAGCAACTTCATTTCTATTTCAGGTGTTAATCGACATCTTAGAAACTCCTTTGGTGTTGATGTTTTTAATAAAGTATCTACACCTTAAATTTATAAAAAAAGGAGAAAAAAGTGTTATTTCATTTAAAAACAAAAACAAAAAAGCTCTACCGATTTCAACCTCCCTTTTTTTTTCAATACCTTTAAATCTTGGCGAAAGTTTTTCAGGTGAGTGAAGCATATCATTCCAGAATTGAGAAAACTCGGGTATTGAAGATAAGTCCTGTAATAAACGCACCAAATCTCTACCAATTGGAACACATAGCATCCACTGCAAAGCAAATGAGTCTATATGTATCCCATTTAACTATGATGGAAACAGCTATACCTTTTCTCGTAGTAAATTGATGGTGAATTTGATCTCTCTTTGTTGTAATGATTGTAAATTGGCAGGCCTATGATCCGCGATGATTCTTAAATAGGTACACACAAAGGTGGCAATCACTCTTGGGTTTAGATTCAACCAAGCCTTCTGCGATTCGCATAATTTCAATACTTGATCGCATAAAATCACGTTGGTCTGGCTGATATCACCACTTCGTACTTGGCGTAAAAGACAAATATACAATCCATCAATGTTTTGTACATTTAAGCTGGTCAGCTCACTTATAAGCCAGAAAATCTATAATCAAATTGGGTCTTTCAGTTCTTGCACATGCTCAAAGGACTTTGTTTGATTGAAAAACTCACTTGTTCTCTCATTCGTAATTTTAAATGTTGAAACTTGATTGATAATGTAAGTGCTTGTAGTCTATTAAGAAGAGCTGCGAAATTATCTCTATTGATGAAACTAAGCGTTTGAAAGTGCTATGCATTATATAAATCATTGTTATTATCATCCTTCTTCTTGTTTAAACTGTTCATACTGCTATTACTACTGCTGTGGTTATAGCGTATATCTATTTTTGACTGTTTACCGTGCGTGAATTTTCAGGTTCGGTCAATACACCATATAGTAACGCTGAGATGACTTCTGTGTATTCTCTTTTATTTTGTGAAGCCTAAACGTATGTTCATGTATATAAGTCATCTCTCTTGCATAATTATCATTCTCTCTCTCTCTTTCTATCTTTATCGCTCTATTCAAATGTTTCTTTTTTTATTATTTTTAGGCGCTACCTTTTCTTGAAGGTAATTGTGTAGCTCAATTTCAGACTTATTTCTGGCAGTTTCGCAATATTGCGCGTATAATCTAGTTAATTCCTAAAATAACACAATGCTTTCGTTTTAGTAGAGCAATGGCAAGTGACACAAAGACCTGGTTATTTGAGTTAAAGACATACCAAGTCATATTCATCATCGGCCTCAACAATGTCAATGTCGTAAAGATTGGAACGGGATTCCATGTCTCTTTTTTTTATTATCCTGCAATAAATATATGGAAAGTGTGTGTGTATGTGTTTTTCCAATGCTCCCATTTCCCGCCCGCATTTTGCTAAGCCACATGTCATGAGGACTGCTTGTCGTCTCAAGCCCAGTCAGGGCCAGAAATAAAGGCGAATTTTTTTTTTTCATACAGTTTCTCTCCCCCTTTATTTTGTTATTTGTTAGCAATGCAACTTTTCGTCAAGTCCCTTGCTGGTAACACCCTCGCTTTCGAGGTCTCCTCTGCCACCTGTGTTGAGAATGTCAAGACCATGATTGCTGCCCGTGAAGGTAATATTCATAACAACCAAACACGCTTTTCCATGTATAATACTTATAATTTAAATAAATA
Organism: Backusella tarrabulga; assembly: GCA_024139415.1. NCBI lineage: Eukaryota > Fungi > Mucoromycota > Mucoromycetes > Mucorales > Backusellaceae > Backusella > Backusella tarrabulga. Next base: position 5,841 of record VCJJ01000962.1, on the reverse strand, counting down.
GGTATTGACGCCTCTTTCCAGTGTCTCTCTTTCGCTGGTAAGTCCCTCCAGGACGGTCAGGCCCTTTCTCTCTATGGTGTCCAGGACAACTCCACCCTCCACCTCAACGCCGAACTCCTCGGTGGTGGTAAGAAGAGAAAGAAGAAGACCTACACTACCCCCAAGAAGATCAAGCACAAGCGTACCAAGGTCAAGATGGCTATCCTTAAGTTCTACAAGGTTGATGAGTCCGGTAAGATCACCCGTCTTCGTCGTGAGTGCCCTAACGCCACCTGTGGTGCTGGTGTCTTCATGGCCAAGCACAAGGACCGTCAATACTGTGGCAAGTGCCACTTGACCTACGTTTTCCAGAAGGAAGAACAGGCCTAAATCGATTTACTACACAATACAAAAAGCATCTTAGAATAGGGAATTAAAAAGCCTCTAATCATTATAATAAAAGTATACAAAAAGATGGTAAAAAAGTAATATATACACAAGTGTGTTTTTTTGATGTTTAGATATTTTATTTTGATTTACTTTATATATATATATATATATATATATGTGCGTGTGATGTATCTACGTTTTGTTATGTTTTTTTTCGATATTTATGTGTATATACATATAAATAAAAGTATACATAAACGTGGGCAAATGTTCATATATAATTAAAAGGTAATCTCCCCCACCCAATTACGACGTCTATAACGTGGTGTCTTTCTACGATAATCTACAATTTTTCGAATCGGATATACAAAGGCGGCTGCGAGAACAAGGCCAACCGAAGCAGCAACGGTGATAATCATCATGTGCGTTGCAAAAATAACACCTTGCTGACCTGCATTCAATATAATCGAAATTTCGTTTGCATGAATACTTGAGGTAAACGTTCCTAGTGACGAAGCCACTCCTACTGATCCTGGTACCAGAAACATAAGTCCTGTTATCATATCAACAAATCCAATTGTGGATTTAAATCGTGCGTAAAAATTCGATACAATCGCAACTGCAAAGGCTGCTAATACAGTTGCTACATGTGGATACCCACTAAACCATACTAGAGAAAAATAGTGTACAGAGTACGAAAGAGAAGCTAGTGTCAAGACGATGGGAAACTTGGACGGATGACCCCGTAAAATAATAAGGTTCGCAATGGCAAAAATCGGGACAAATAAAATATTATACAAAGGAGATATCCCATCTTCGCACTGCTGTGTGTCTGGACTCATCAAGTTGAGCACGGGGAATAAAAGTTTGTGGAAACTGGCACCAATAGCAAGACCAAATCCAATAAAAAGTGAATAGATGAGGGTTGTTGTCAGTCTAAGTGTGCCTGATGCAATCTCTCCAGACGATATTTCCAACACAGAAACAAGTGTTGTGTAGCCCGGGAGAATGCTAACAACACCACCAATGGAGAGCGCATAAAAACAGGACGTTGTCGAGGGGAACCGGGAAGCCACCACTGCTGCTATAAACCCAACAAACGCACTTAGCAGCACATCAAATATACTCGAGAATCGAGTTATACGATTGGACACATGGATTGTCCCGACACCGATAATTAGTCCCAGCGCTAGCCCAAACCCCATGTCCATTACACCTCCTGAAAAGAAAAGAGGAGCGCTGATGCTAGATGAAACTGCATATGCAATCCAGGTCAGCCAAATAGGATAAAGGTGCTCTTGCTCCGATATTGTGTCTAATCTCTTTAGTGCCTTTTCAACTGTAATTTCGTCGCATAAAATGGATTCGAAAAGGTGGAAAGTTTGTGTCAACCGATGTAGATCTAGAGATGATTCTACCTTGATTAATTGAATAGATGCTGCTAATTTTTCTGGAAAATATTAAATTCAGTTAAAGGGATGAGAATAACAATAAAATAATAATGAAATATAATAATAATAAAAAACAATCAAATAAAATTATAAAAGGAGCAACAACAGTTTCCTTGTTAAAATAAAAATAGATTTAGAAATACCTGAGTCACCAATAGATACAACTAGGAAGCCTGGAAAATACCCAAATTGAACTGTCATGTTGAATTTTTGCATAATAAGCTGTACACAGTGATCTAGACGATGAGATGGGGCTCCACAAGAAACTAACACTTTGGAAAATCGAATAAGGAATAGATGTGGATCGTAAATGTCTTTTACAATGCCTGTTTGATTAAACGATACGGGTGCTGACGATGTAAGAAGAGAATAAAGTAGGCCTGGGTGATTATAAGGACGATGATGATGAATATTATTATAATGATGGGGATTGTACGTTGATGAACTACTTGATCCAATGGAAACATTGGCGGTTGTATCACTGGATATAGTTGCTTGCGATATAGTTGAGTGAGCACTTCCTTGTTCCATAATATCTATACAACAGCAACAGTTTTCGTCGGCGTATGGATTATTATTGATCTCAAACATTGAGCGTGATCTACTGTTTTTCTTTTTTCTTTTCTTGTAATGTAAAATATCTGACCAGTGACTAAAACTATGTGGGTCTTCTTTTTGACACAATGTATTCATCATGAACACACATAGAATTTATAAAAATGAATAAACAAAAAAAAAATAAAGAGACAAAAAAAGTCTATAGATAACAAAATAATATGAAATTGAAAGAAAAGTGGAAAAGATGAGATAATAGGTCTCGGAAATGTCAATGATTCTGATTTCTACCATTCAACATTCTCTATTCATTCCTATCAAGACACTCCTTACATGTGATATAATCCTCTAGTTGGTCTCACTGTCTTCCCCCAACTCCTTTTCTTTGATCATTTTACTATATATAAATATGGATAAAATAAAAATAAAAATAAAATAAAAATCCAAAATTAGTAAATTGAGTCTATTAAGTACACGCATCAAATGAATTGCACTGCATCAAAATTATATTATTTACATTAAAATACATATCGATTTATTATTATATATGTATTACTACCTTCTTCATGCCTCTATGTGCTACTTTGATTGTTATGTGTTTAGTAAACCTTATTTTAAGATTTTGACTTAATATTCCATGGTTTTAAATAGTAATCGTTGACTATTTATTTACACTAATCAACCGGAGGAAAGGTCGTCTTTTTTCAAAAAAACATCATTTTACTTTTTTTTAAAAAAGAATCTGATTATATCAGTGGAATAATTGAAGGAACTAAATGAAAAGTTATATTTTATATATGACTCACTTACATAAATATGTATATAATATACACATATACATGCGAGTGCATTTCTTTTTTACTAAAATAATTTCAAGATGATGTTGGTGTTTCATTTAATCAAAGTCACTGCCATTTATGTCATGTAGCAATCAAGTCAAGGTTATCTAACATTGCTTCACAAAACTTTTTAAAAGCAAAAGTGATGTCTTCTCCATTTTGTATTTTTACTGTTTTTAGCAACAATATATGTGACAACCAATGTAGATATGGAATAAGTACTTTAGAAAGGAAAAAAAATAAAATAAAATGAGGTATATTTCCCTTAAACTTGGCAAATCATAACAATAAAAATAAATATGATCAAATGTCTTCCAATCATAGCTACGTTATCCCTACTTACCCTAGGAGATGCTACTTTTAATATGTCCAACAAGGATATTGAAACTTGCTCTGGTTTTACACAGCCATGTTGTTGTAGATGTAAGGAATATTGTGTTTGACCTAGAACGTTTTGCGGAAGCTCTATCATGTCTACTTGCGTTGAGGATTGCTCCGAGAGGGTTATTCGTTGGTTAATATCAAACACCTCTATCGTTCACAAAAAAAAGAGAGAGAGAGAAGGCTGATAATCAACCACTTATTATGGTCTTGACGAATGTAGAGTATTGTGTATTTATCCTTTGAACGCTCGCTTCACTTACCAAGAAAATCCAACGTGTACTTATGGTTTTCGTCAGAATATTTTCTGCACAGTCTTAATTACTCCTTGGTAAGTCGTAAAAAAACATACCTCCAACTCTTTCTTTCTTTTTTTTTTAAATGAAAAAAAGCTAATTCCGCTTTTATATACAGCCCTGATAAATGTCCTCATAGCTGTGAGTACTATATAAGATTACCATGCCCTTACACTTCTATCCTAAGTGTAATTGACACGTTCAAAAATGTCCCTAGATCAAAGTACCTTGGCAAGTGAAATAAAAAAAAAAAGGTCTGTAGCATTTTTTTGGCGATTGTTTTATTCATAAACAGTTCAAGTAACTACCCTAACAACTGTGTTTATCTTGATAAGCCTTGTCTATTCAGGTACAATCCCAAGTTCCCTCGGGAGCTGGGACATCCTGGGGCTAATGACAACAACGGCGACCATGATAACACCATGACAGCGATCATGGAAACGATCATGGGCCTACCTATGGAAATCCTGATAAAATTAAGAATCATAAATGCCCTCTCTCAAAAATCTGCCCTCAAGAATGCTCAACCTCTTGTAAATTCAAGGATAAGTTTAATATTAAAGATCAGTTATGAAAAATAGTAACTAACCTTAATCAATAGATCCTGTCGATCCATGCTGCCCTGTATCTGGAATTCCATATTGCCCTGACGATAATGATGTCAAAGACAATGGAAAGGATGAAGGTGAAGATGACTGTAAAGAAAATAGTAAAAACGAGTGCGTACAGGCTACATGTCCCTTGATCGCTAAACTATGCCCTAAAGAACGCTCCACGACATGTAAATTTAAAGGTAATATAAAATCGTTACTATTCTACACTCCCATCATATAACTTAACTCCTTCTGAATAAATTCTCCTGGCAAGTGCTGTCCTAAGGTCAATACGTTGTATTGAACTTAAAAGCAACTACTGATAAACCCTGGTCATTATTTCTAAACATAAATCAATCATTTCCATAGAGAAATAAGCGTCTTTACGGTTGTTTCCTTTTTAAATTGAATAAAGAGTGTATATTGTAGGCTTGTATCTTAGCAAGCCATAAAACATATGTTTTGTTTGAGATGTTTTTTTTTTCTGAAGATGATGTTTTGACTGGTCTTTCAAATATACAAAACTTAAACTCGTGATTCGGTTTTCATTTATAATTAACTAATAAATTGGAGTATACAACGGTTATATAGTATCAGCTGAGCATTTATTGTTTTTCCTGTGATAAACTTTGGTGATTTTCCAAACGCTCAGTTATTATATTATACTATTTATGATGTAAAGATAAAGCACAGACATAGATGAGCTTTCCTTTTTTTATTATTTTTACCTCATTAAATAATCACACATAAGTGACAGTTATATTTTAAATATTTTTAGAAAGAAACCAGGATAAAATGCATTTATATAAAAACGGTATAAAGCGGAACCTTCTTGCTGATTTATACAAACTTACGGTAGATTCTACATCATATATTTATTTAAAAAAAAGTAGCCGTACAGATACTTTAACGATGCTATTTATATTTGCAAAGAAAAAGAACATGGTCATTTAAATAGTATCCAATTCAGTGAGTTTATTTACTTAATGATAATCTAAGGACCATCTAATTAGTTATATCTTAAAAATTAAAGCAAAAGTAAGAGGTTTTCCATTTGATTAAATAGTTTTTATGCTCAAAGTACTACTTATATATGTGTCCAGCTTTAAGAAAGAATATAAGTAGTTCAAGGCAAAGGTATTCACCAGCAAGAAACTCCTGTTCGATCGTTTTTCACAATAATAAAATAAATTCTGTATTACTACAGCGTCAGAAGTATATTAGCACTTCATTGAACGAGGTGATACTTCAAAGTTCAATATTTTATAAAATGGGTGAAGGCTTATATTTAGTCTACACTGCGAAAGGTGTTAGCTCCACATAAGGAAATTCGGAGAGAGAAAAACTTACCCTTCCG
>VCJJ01000960.1:682-15240 GCA_024139415.1 Backusella tarrabulga | reverse complement strand
ATTATCCATTACAAGATAAAAGCCTTTTAATTCAGGGTATTTGTCTAACTGATCAAGTGTCTCTTAAAAAATTGAGATAATGCCCTGCCGTTGTACCTTTTTTTTCCTGTTTTTTAGTATCAGTGGGTTTTCTTTTGCGGCCACCAGCAACTTTGATTCTCTTATTCATTCGAGGAACTCGTACGTCGATATTAACGGCCCCAACAGTGGCTATCGCCCCTAAAATGGAATGTGATTCAACTTTTGCAGATGGTGTTGACGTGATAGCTGGTGTTCCAGAAACTGATCGGCCATAAGGAGGTCTCATATTAATATCAAAACCTAATTCATCAATAATAATGCAGTTTTGAAGAAATTCCATGTCTGAATTATCGTATTTTATAACCCATTCGTATCTTGCATCAATTCGCGTAGGATCGTTTTGAGCTTTAGGTTGGCGTTGCAATCCTTTGATCGTCAGATTACACTCATGTAATATGAAGCTATTAACCGTTGATTTCTTTAGCGTGAATCCTTCAAAAGCCTTTGTCAAACTATCAACAACTTCGTCGGTCGTAGTATATGGTTTATTGTCAAAAAGCTCAAGAATATGTAATTTTTGTGGCTCTTGAAGTTGACTCTTGGCCCGATTACCTATATTAGTTTGTTTTTCATAAATATTCCAATCTGGTTCTGTTCTAATCCTCTTTGCCCAAATTTGAGCGGTCCTCTCAGCAATTCCAGCATACTCTGCTGCATTAGCTGTAGAAAAAAACTTAATTTTTAGGTAGTATAGGAACAAAGTTTTCTGATCATCCGTGTAAAACGTGTAGGTCCTAACATTGCCAACTTTGTTAGCAATAGTTTTTTTGACTTTTTCAATGACGAGTGAAATTTTTTTCTCTAAATTTTCGTCTTCGGCATCGAGCTCAATGGGAACAGGTTGACATTCCTTATATCCAGTTAAATTTATTAAGCTTCGAAAATTAAACTCTTCTCCTTCTTCAATAATGTAACCCATGGCCTCTTCACCATCTTCTGTAGTTATTCCGCCTTGACCGTTTTCAATAAAAAATCTGTGTGTGTTGCTCATTTAAATATATTTAAAGTAAAAGAAACGCCTTTTAGGATGAACGAGTCTGCTATTTGATTTTTCACAATACGCTATTTGGAAATTTTGTAAGCAGGTGATACCAAATAAAAAGTTTTCTCATCCTTTTTTTCATATTCCTCTTTTCGTTTCTCATTCTCCACTGTTAAAATATAAATGCTTAAACTTTTTAAAAACAATAAAGAATATAAAAAAAGTGAAGTATATAAAGCTTTAACAAGTAAGTTTAATTCATGCCAACTTAATATTTCAGAAATCAAGCTTACTCATTAACTCGAAATGTAATAAATAATAAAGAGGATAGACTTGCAATAACAGAACAAGATATTCAAAAAGCAAGAGTGACTGATCCCGAGGCACTTTATAAAGTTGGTGATATTTACTACAAGGATAAAGAATACGAGAAAGCATTTGCATGGTTTTATAAAGCAGCACTCCAAGATCATGCGGACTCACAGGCGCAAGTTGGTTATATGTATTGTTATGGAAAAGGTGTATCCGGAGATTATAAGCAAGCTATGGATTGGTCAATCAGGGCAGCATCTACTGGAAATGCAGATGCTCAACATATTGTTGGTAATTTATATTATTGGGGATATGGTGTATCAGTCAATTATAAACAAGCGATGGATTGGTACTTGAAGGCAGCAAACAATGGAAATACAGAGGCTATGGATGGGATTGGTTTGATGTATAAAAGAGGAAAAGGTGTACCTATAAACATTCCCAGTGCTATTGAATGGTATACAAAGGCTGCTAATCAAGGAAATGGAGATACTCCATATTGGTTGGGAGTAATTTACGAAAAGGAAGATGGATTTAAAGATCTACAAAAAGCAGTTAATTGGTATCAAAAGGCTGCTGATAATGGTGATGAGGATGCAAAGGACAAATCAAATGAATTAAACCAACAAGGATATTATGCTAAGGAGGAAGAGCAAGATGGTATTGTTTACTTGATATTTCCAGTAAATGTAATAAGCATTAAAAATATTCTTTAGTAGAAATAATAGAGGTTGACTCTACCCAGAGCAGTTCTTCAATCAATGATACAAGCAATGATCAAAGTCAACCTTCACCTACAGAAAGTAACAATGACAACGACTTTAATAAAATGCTTGAAAGTAAAATGAAGGATATGGAGAAGATGTTTCAGTCAAAGATTAACTTAATGGAACAGAAATATGAAGGCAATAACAATTCTGTACAACAAGAACTTGCTGCTCTCAAACAAGAAAATCTTCAGCAACATGAACAAAATAAACAACTCGGAGATGAATTGGCCAAGTTAAAGGCAGGAAGAGAAGATGATGCCAGTAGCGATCTCAATTATGATGATACTACAGTCGAGAAGAATGCAATGGATAATGATGTTTTACAGAAAGAACTTGCCGCCCTCAAACAAAAGGAACTTGAACAACATGAGGAAAACCGGTTACTAAAAGAAAGACTGGCAAAAATGGAAGCTAGAATACAAGATGATGCCACCAACGACATTAACTACGATTCAACAGATGATGAAAGCGATAATGATATCAACTATGACACTGAATTTAGTGAAGAAGAAGAAGATGATGATGATGAAAACAGTACAGTTGCTACGCAGAAAAACAAAAATCAGCATAGCTTGGCCGAAACTTCTACCGATCTCAATTATGATTCGTCAGATAATGAAGATCCTAGAAATGACATTTACCTCGATGATGAGATTTAATGATATTTATGACAGATAGATTTACTGGTATTCGTGTTTTAATAAGCGCCTGTTAATATACAAATAAAAGTACGATTATCATTAGAGCTAGCAAGTATCATGGCTATTTTTATTTATGCTTATTCATGAAGCGTCTCAAAAATCCAAGATGCATTTAATACTAAAATGTAAATGTCAAACAACCATGTAAATTGATTTTATTTTATACATACCGTAATGTTGGCCTTTCATTTAAAAGTATTTAAAAATTACACTAACGTTTACAAGAGATTTCCATTCATCCATATGTAAAGGATCATATCGTACTTGACAAATTTGCTAAGAAATCATATTGGTCAGAACAAGAACTTTTTTAATGTCTTCCATTACTTTCTAGCAAAGTCGAGATGAGGGCTGTCGTTGTTTTGCAATTTAGCTTTTGAGAGGCATTTAAATACTTTTGGCTACATTGAAACTCTAGAATAAGTTTTAGAGATGCGTATATATACAGCTCCTCAGTAAATCAAGCATTATTTTCATCACTCAGATGAGTAAAAGAAAAAAAAGGACACTATTTTAGCTTTTTGTATTTATTATCATGTATTTTCGACTTTTTATTAAAGGGATATACTTTATCATTATAGTTATGGTTCTAGATATCCCGTCCCATCTTATTTAATATTTGGCTTGTCTATTAACTGAGATGTTGGCAATTCACATCCCACTAATAGTCCATATGTCTCTCATTAAAATCGTATTGTTAAAATGCTTTGTGCTGCAAACAGGAAAACAAATGGCGGTGATGGTGATGGTGCTAGACATAGTTTGCTTAGTGAAAACGACTTTTTTCGGTGTTTATTTGCTAAGATCTCCGAGTTTAATATCCACCCAATGCAATGCTACCTTAATTTATTCAGGTGCACTTTTTCAGAAGTGAGTTTCATTTATAGCCAAAATGGTTTCTAGAATACAAAGTGTTTTTATTTTTCTTCTTCTTCTTCTTCTTCTTCTTCTTAATACGACAGGTATATCATCTAATCAAATACATAATCTGTACTATACATCTTCAAGATACATGCTATATTCAATGTAACTTAAAGGAATACGTTTATAGAACGTTATGAGGACAGTTGGGCTTTGCATGTGTACTAAGTTTTCTAAAAAAGATCTAACTTTAAGCAGGTGATACCAAATAAAAAGCTTTCTCATCTTTTTTTTTATTATATACTCCTCTTTTCGTTTCTCATTCTCCACTATTAAAATATAAATGTTTAAACTTTTTAAAAACAACAAAGATTACAAAAAAAGTGAACCATTCCAAGCCTTACAAAGTAAGTTTAATTCATTCTAGCTCAGCATTGCAAACATTGCAAACATCAAACTTATTCGTTAACTTGAAATGTAATTATAAGAAGACGATGGACTTGCAATATCAGAACAGAAATTCAAAAAGTGAGAGATAATGAACCGGAGACACGCGATATTTATTACAAGAAAAGAGAATACGATAAATTATTTGCATGGTTTTATAAAGCAGCACTCCAAGATCATGCTGACTCACAGGCGCAAGTTGGTTGGATGTATCTATGAGGAGAAGGTGTATCAGTTGATTATAAACAAGCTATGGATTGGTCAATGAAGGCAGTATCTGCTGGCAATTCCGCGGGTCAATATCAAGTTGGTTATTTATATTATAATGGACATGGTGTATCAATGGATTATAAACAAGCCATGGATTGGTTCATGAAGGCAGCAAGTAATGAAAATGCGGATGCTATGTATAGAATTGGTATCATGTATCTTAAAGGAGAAGGTGTCACTGCAAACATCCCCACTTTTTTTAATTTATAAATGCAGTGTACAAAGGCAGCTAATCAAGGAGATGCATTTGCTCAACATATTTTGGAAATAATTTACGAAAAGAAAGATGAAGTCAAAGATCCACAAAAAGCAGTTAATTGGTACCAAAAGTCTGTTGATAATGGTGATGAGGATGCAAAGGACAAAGCAAATGAATTAAACCACGCATGATCTCTTATTCAAATATCCGCAAAATGCAAAATGTTATCTTAATTTATTCAGGCACAATTTTTCATAAGAGAGAGTTCAGTGTTTACATTTATGGTCAAAATGGATTCTAAAATACAAAATGTTTTTATTTTTCCTATTATTAATACGACAGTTAGATCAAATAATAAAATACACAATCTTTGTTTTATATCTTCAGTAAACGTATGCTTTATTCAAGCAACTCAAATAAGTACGTTTATAGAACATCACGAGGACACTTGGGTTTTACGTGTGTGCTAAGTTTTCTAAAAAAGATCGAGCTCTAATCAGGTGATTTACCAACTAAAAAGTTTTCTCACCTTTTTTCATTTTCCTCTCTTTTCATTTCTCATTTCTCATTTCTCACAGTTAAAGAAATGTTTAAACTTTTTCGAAAAAATCAAAAGAATGTCGGTAAAAAACCAGCCAGCGAAGAACTTGTCAATAAAAAACCAGTCAGTGAAGAACCAGTCAATAAAAAGCCAGTCAGTGAAGAACCAGTCAGTGAAAAATGCACTGACCCTGAATTATTCCGAGCTTTTCAAAGTAAGTTACTCGTGTTGAACTCAGCATTTCAAAAACCAAGATTGTTCATTAACTTGAGATGTAATTATGAAAAGTGGATGGAATTGTAGTATCAGAACAAGATATTCAAAAAGCAAGAAAGAATGATCTCGAGACACTTTATAAAGTTGGCGATGCTTACTACAAGGACCAAAATTACGAGAGCGCATTTGCATGGTTTCATAAAGCAGCGCTCTTTGATCATGCTGACTCACAGGCGCAAGTTGGTAGGATATATCGAATGGGATGGGGTGTATCTACAGATTTTAAGCAAGCTATGGCTTGGTCAATGAAGGCGGCATCTACTGGGAATGCTACTGGTCAATATAATATTGGTTATTTATATCGTCATGGATTTGGCGTATCACAAGACTATAAACACGCTATGGATTGGAATTTAAAGGCAGCAAATAATGGAAACATCGAAGCAATGTGTGATATTGGTAATATGTATTACACTGGAGATGGTGTCACCAAAAATATTCCCACTGCTTTTAGATGGTATACAAAGGCAGCTAGCCAAGGTCAAACAGAGGCTCAATATAATTTGGGAGTTATTTACAAGTATTGCGACGGTTTTAAAGATCTACAAAAAGCAGTTAATTGGTTTCAAAAAGCTGTTGATAGTGACCATATCTGGGCAACACGAGAAGTAAAACAATTAAATGAACAAGGATATTACGCTAAAGAAGTCGAAATAGGTATTATTTATTATTTATGTTTAAGTTATTAAAGATATTTACTAAAAATTTCAATGAGAAGAAAAAGTAGAGGACGAGACTATACAGGGTGACGATGAAGGTAATATGATAAACAGTGATCAAGGTTAGTCTTCTACTGCAACAAGTAACAGTGACATCAACTTAACAATTTTACAAAATCATAAAAAAGAGGTCGATAAAGAACTAGTTACTAGAGAATATACCGATGAAGAACTCTTCCAAGCCCTTAACGGTAAGTTTAATCTATGATAATTAAACATTTTAGAAAACAAGCTTACTCATTTAGTTGAAATTTAATGCTCAAAAAAGAGGACAGAATCGTTATATCAGAACAACAGATTCAAAAAGCGAAAGAGAATGATGCAGAAGCACTTTACAAAATTGGACGTTCTTATTACACGAATAAAGAATACGAGAAAGCATTTGCGTGGTATTATAAAGCAGCACTCCAAGATCACGTTGAAACACAAGCACGACTCGGTGGATTGTATTCTGCGGGACAGGGTGTACCGCTTGATTATAAACAAGCTATGTATTGGTTAATGAAGGCAGCATTCGCTGGAAATTCTGATGCTCAGTACAATATTGGCGAATTATATTTTGATGGAAGAGGTGTACCACAGGATCATAAACAAGCCATGGATTGGTACTTGAAGGCAGCAAGCAATGGAAATATAGCTGTGATGTATAATATTGGCTTATTGTATCACCTTGGAGAAGGTGTCGCTGAAAGCATCCACATTGCTGTTGAATGGTATACAAAGGCAGCTAATCAAGGAAATGGAGATGCTCAGTATTTTTTAGGAGAAATTTACCAAAATGAAGATGGATTTAAAGATCTACAAAAAGCTGTTAATTGGTACCAAAAGGCTGCTGATAATAATTATCCGATTGCAAAACATAGTGTAAAAGAATTAAATGAACAAGGATATTATGCAAAAGAAGATGAAATAGGTATTGTTTATTATTTATGCTTAATATTGGTGACTTCCAAAACTCCAGGCTAACGGGTTAAAAACAAAAGTCGGGTCCTTGTAAAGAAAAAAAATCAAATCCTTCACAACCAAATTCACTGAACCCCTCAATAAGTTTTGCGGATTAGATTAGATCTGAGATCCCATTTATTCCTCGAGTTTTGGAATCCATTTAATATTTATTAAGCATAGTTACTAAAAATATCAGACACTCAATTAGTAGAACAAGCCGAAGAGGAATCTGTTCAGGACGATCATGCAAACAATACTATAAACAATAACCAAAATGAACCTTCTAAAACAAGTAACAATAACCTACAGCTCAACAACTCAAATGACGACATATCGAATTCTATAGAGGAGGAACTTCAATCAAAAATGAATATAATGGAAAGGAGCAATGATGCTTTACAGAAAGAACTTGCTGCCCTCAAACAAAAGGAACTCGAACATCATGAAGAAAACCGGCTGCTAAGAGAAAGACTAGCAAGAATGGAAGCTGGAATACAAAATAGCGCTAACACTGATCTTAATCATGTTTCATCCGACAATGAAGGCGATCCTGAAGTCGTCACCAACTATGACACTGATCGTAGTATTACCAAGGAAGAAAATGAAAATCACGATGGTGATAAAGCCAAGGTGGCGGTAATGGGAGGGAATAATGATATGCTACAAAAAGAACTTGTATCCCTCAAACAAGATGAAGGAAACAAGCTGCTCGAAACAAAATCAGTAAGAACGGAATCAGTAATACAAGATGATACCAATAATGATCCATACTACGATTCATCAGACGATGATCGTGACAATGATTTCAACTACGACACTGAATGTAGTGATGGTGAGAAAAACGTTCATAGTAACACCATAACTAAGAAGAATGCAGAGGAAGTCAATAGCGATCAATTACAGAAAGAACTTGTCGCCTTAAAACAAAAGGAACTTGAACAAGATGAAGAAAAGCGACTACTAAAAGAAAGACTAGCAAGAATAAAAGCAGAACTAGAAGACGAAGCTCATAATGACCACAACTATTATTCATCGGATAATGAGGACGTTAAAAACAATGATATTAATTATGACAGCGAGTGTAGTGAGGAAGGTGCTATGGCCAATACCCACCAAACTAGAAATGACCTTCAATGGTTCGAAATTCCTGGCGATCCCAATTATGATTCGTCTGATAATGAAGATCCTAGGAATGGCATTTAACTCGATTAAAATATTTACTGGTAGTGATAAATAAATGTGTTTATAAAAGAAAATGTACATGTCGATTATAAGCTTTATTGAAATTATCTTATTATTATTAATAAATCCAAATAAAATACCTTTGTATTTGGAATTAGCAAACAACGCATCCTATCGTTTCCTGATTTATTATTTAGTCATGAAGTATCGTACTTCTTGTACACATTTAATGTTACAGTTGGACCTGGGTATTTGGAATATCAAGTTGTGGAAAGGATATAGTGGAATATATTCCAGTATTTGGAATATTAACTTTTCTGAGCGTTGTTATTGGCTAAAATTTGGAATGCCCACCAAAAACAAGAAAAATATTATTCCAATAAAGAGGTTTATTCCAATATCGAGTATTCCAATATCCAGGTTTATACTGTACGCCGTATATGCTAAAGTGATCGATGCGACTAGTTTTTTTATAATAGCATTATAAATAAGAAAAACGCTTTTTTTTTTCATCCGTAAGGTATGATACTTACAGGTCAGTATCGCTGTCGTTCAGCGTATCGGCTACCGATATATATGTAAAATAATTAATGGTCGTGTATCTACATCTGCACTTATCTTTCATGTAGTTGATATAGACATTTATCATTTACAGACAGCGATCCCTCCATCTCCAAGAAGGGTGCCAAAAGTAATGAATATATTGAATACGGGTATTCGTTTTACCGGGGGAAAGCCGAGCTTCAAGCAGGATCAGATCACTCATCCTTATCAAACTAAAAGGCATAGCCCACTACCATTTCGGCAGTACCTTTTAGAAATCACTTGAAACATCCTTCTCAAGCACCCCTCCATGCAGATCCCGACGACATTACACCGTTTGAATACTTATCCTACCTCAACTGTCGAAGGGATGCCATGAAGGATCGTGGAAGATCGGACCAGTTCCGTGTATCTCTAAAGCTATAAATATATCAGCCTTATCTTAATTGAAGAATATTCAAGAACTATTATCACTTGATAATAATTTATAAAACTTTCGATATTAGTTGGCAACTTTCTTCCTTGTTAAGAAAAAAACAAGATGTAAACTTGGGTTGTTAGCGCCAGATAAATAATTTCAAACAGCTTTTCATTTTCTTCTTTTCATTCCCCACTTTCCACATTAAGCATAAACATATAAGATTGAAAAATGCCTAAAATGTTGTAAGCAATAAAAAGGGTGTCCATAAGGAACCGGCTAATAAGCAATACACTGATGAAGAACTCTTTCAAGCTCTGAAAGGTAAATTTATTCTTGTTGAATTTAGAAATTTATGGATCAAGAAAACTCATTAACTCGAAATGTAATAAATAATAAAGAGAATGGAATCGCACTAACTGAGTAAAATATTTAAAACGCGAGAGAAAACAATGCAGAGACACTTGTTAAAATTAGGGATTTTTTTTACAAAGCAAAAAAACGCTATACGAATGCATACGCATGGTATTTTAAAGCAGCACACGAAGGCCATGCTAATGTAATGTATCGAGTAGGTATGATGTACCAATGAGAACAAGGTATATCCAAAAATGATAAACAGGCTATGTATTAGTACATCAAAGCAGCATCCATTGGTAATGTTAAAATTATAAATAACATTGGTGAAACATATTATTATGGAAGAAGTATACCAAAAAATTATACACAAGCCAAGAAATAGTTCAAGCAGGCAGCAAGCAATGGAAGCGATGATGCTGTGTACAACATTGATCTCCTGCATGAATTTGGGCACGGTGTCACCAAAAACATTCACACCGCTATTAAATGGTATACAAAGGCAGTTAACCAAGGACACGTAAATGCTCAGCACAGATTAGGGATGATTTACAAAGATCAACATGGACTTAATGATCTACAAAAGGCTGTTTATTTGTTTCAAAAAGCTGCTGATAATGGTGATAAGTTCTCAAAAAGCTATGTACAAGACTTAAACAAACAAGAATATTATGCTGAAGAACAAGAAGGTATTCCTTACTGCAGGTAATAAAAATGTCAAACATTTAACGACAGTGAAAGTAGAAGATGTAATTATTCAGGATATCGATGCAGTAGCCAGCATAAACGATGACCAAAGTCACTCTTTTTCAGTAAATAAAATTGATCAGCAGATCAACAGCTTCATTGGCAAGAAAATGAAGGCTATGGAGAAGATATTTCAGTCAAAGATACATTTGATGGAAGTCAATATTAATGATTTAAATAAAAAACTTGCAATTCTCAAACAAAAAAAACGTGGGGAAATCAAGCGACTTAGAAAAAAATTAGCAAGAGTGGAAGAAGGAATAGAAGATTAAGTAAACAATGACCTTAATTATGACTCCTGAGGCAATGAAAACATTCATCGTAACCAATAAACTGGATCTAAAAATGATGAGGAAGAAGATGACAATAATAACACTAAAACCAATGCCCAGCAAAAAAAAAAAAGAAAAAAAAAAACCTTCGCCACTTAGTCTACAATTAGGCTGATCCCAATGATAACTTGTTTAATAATAAAAATACTGCAAATTACATTTAATTTGTTTAAATTGTTAAATGACAGTGATGGTATAAATAGATTTATGACATAAAAGCACTTCAATTTTACGCGTAATAGCAAGCCCTTCCTGATTGTAAGTAATTGTAAATAAAAGATTATTACCTTTGGAATTAGGATGCAACATGTCTACTGTTATTCGTTTTTAATGCTTATTCTTGACATTTCCTCAAAGCTCTAATATATATTAAATATTAAATGGTAGAGCATTTCTTAATCGATTATAAGAAGCTAATTATATATTCCATGCGTCTTGACGAGTATGTTTTGTTTGAAATAACTACATTGTTGCGTATCTTACCACCTGATTCTCCAGTCAGATGAACAGATGAATAATATGTTGATTTGTATATATAAAAAAGGAATCATGTCGTCACTCTCAAGTAATAAAGAAATATTTTATGAACAACGGATAGTGAAGATGAAATAAAAGTGGATGTAAGCATTCTTTTCAAGTTGGATTAAACTCCTAGCGGATTTCACTCTTTCTAAATGGTATTTACTTTTATCAAGCAGATTTGTTCGCTTCCACCTTTCTTCTGTTTCTCAAAACACTAGCTTCGATGTTTGCTCTGTTAAAACAGGATACACATGAAACATTTTTGGAGCAATATCATGCTCAAATGCTAACCCGTACAACATAGAATATCTATTTTTACCCATACATAAAGTCATTACTACGTTCATATTCATGTATCTCTAAGGTACGAATAAAGCATTCTTAATAAGTGAATATTAAGTTGAAAGATACTCAAAAACCAATATCAAGACAACCACAAAGATTGAATCAATCTTATTACTATTAAATATACTAAGGGATAACCATTCATTTTTTATGATGCATATCGCTGAACTAGCTTTTTCTAAAAATAAGATACATTTAAAGCGTATTAAGGTAGATTTATAAGAGCTAAAGAAGAAAGCTTAATTAAATGATGAGATAATGATGACCTTTTATATCATAGATAAATCCAATCTCTTGTGACTCTACGAAAATGAAAAAAAAAAACCAGCCATTTGGATCTGAAAAAGCTATTACCGGATTTTTGGTTTTTTAATATCCGCAATACACAATGCCATTTGGGGAAGCTTTAAAAAACAAGATTGCGCTTCCTTTTTATTTATCATACTCTTTTCATTTTTCACTTCCCACAGCAAACATTAAAGTTTAAAAAATGCTTGCGCTTTTTGAAGCAAGCAAAATATACTCTAAAAAGGGACTGTTACGAGCCCTGGAAGGTAAGTTCATTCATATCGACGACTCAATTCAAAGAAGAAGCTTACTCATTGACTTGGAATATATATTAAATAATTAAAGAGGATGGAGTTACTATAACAGAGCAAGAGCTTCAAAAGGCAAAAGAGAATGATCCAGACATACTCTTTAAAATTGGTGATATTTACTACAAGGACGCGATTTATGATAGAGCATTTGTATGGTTTTATAAAGCAGCACTCCAAGACCATGATGAAGCGCAGGCGCAAGTTGGTTCGATGTATCAAAGGGGAGATGGTATATCCATTGATTATAAACAAGCTATGGATTGGTCGATGAAGGCAGCATCTAAAGGCAATGCTAATGGTCAATATAACATTGGTGAATTATATTATTTTGGATATGGTGTATCCAGGGATTATAAACAGTCCGCGAATTGGTACTTGAAGGCAGCAAGCAATGGACATACAGTGGCTATGTTTAATATTAGTGAACAGTATGAAAGAGGACAAGGTGTCACCAAAAACCTTCCCACCGCTATTAAATGGTATACAAAGGCTGCTAATCAAGGACATATATGGTCTCAGTACTATTTGGGAATAATTTACGAAAAGGAAGGTGAAGTCAAAGATCTACAAAGAGCAGTTAATTGGTATCAAAAGGCTCTTGATAGTGGTGATTTAGGTGCAAAAAATAGTGTAATAGGATTAAACAGACAAGGGTATTATGCTAAAGAAGAAGTAAAAGGTATATTGATTTCTTCAGCCATTAAAGATACCAAGCATTTAACGGCAGTAAAAGTAGAAGATGAAACAATCAAGGATGTTGATGCAACAAGCAGTATAAACAATGACCAAAGTCAATCCTTTGCAGTAAAGTCCATGGAGAAGGTGTTTCAATCAAAGATGCATCTGATGGAAATGAATATGAATGATTTAAAGATAGAAGTTGTAGCCCTCAAGCAGGAAAAACGTGAGCAACGTGATGAAATCAAACGACTTACAAAACAACTTGCAAAAATCGAAGAAAGAATCGAAGATGATGCCAAAAATGACCTTAATTACGACTCACCAGAAAACGAAAGCAATGATGGAAATGCTGTTAATTAAAGCAGTGAATGATGTAATGATGATGATGGAGAAGATAACAATAATAACGCCATAGCCAATTTCCATCAAAACAAAAACCACCATTAGTTAGTTGACAATTAGGCTGATCCTGATTTTAACTCGTTTAATAATAAAAATTCTGCAAGTGATATTTACTTTTAATGGTCGTGGTTGTATAAATAAATTTATAACAAGCGCGTGTATCTATGTTAATTCTACTAGTAAATGTTTTGTGGTGATCTGGTAACCAGTACTTCACATAACTACATATTAAGTAATATCAATCTACAGCTTATAAAATAATCTATACAATAAATGATTAAGAATCAAGGACTAAGTAAATCACAAACAATAATAAAGACATTTGGTAACACAATTTCCTATTTAAGTAAATATGGAAAGTGACTCAAAAGTGCCTCACTGATAGCTCGTGGAATAGACCTTTATGAAAGGACTATACGAACAGTCAAGACTGTTCACTATGCAAACAAGGAATAAAGTACAGGTAGTAAGACAACCTGTTATAGGACATAAAGAGAATAAAGATTATTTCTCACCAAAGAGTCACACAGGAAACTATTCAAGTAATACCAATATCTTAAATCAGTAAAGCAAGAAGCCACCATGAATGTCGACTCAGAATCGTATAAATACCTGAGTTTTGTAATCATTAATAAATGCAATCTTATAAACAGTCTCACAGTATTTACTACTAGTCTTTTTATAATCTTTACGTGATATACTAACACATTAGTAAAAGTAGTACAAGTAGCATTTAATAAATCTGAAGCTCTTTTTTTGCATGAATACGCTTGTTTTGTGGTGATGAAATCACAAATTCAAACACAGCCGTGCACAGTTTATTACAACAAGCCTTTCTTTTTTCTTCACCTTTTTTTTTACGATTCATTGACTATAACACTCATTCGCAACTCTTTTTATTCAAAACACTATACTCTATAAGCAACAATGCTCCGTCTCATTTGTAACTTTGATAAGTCCGAGTTTGACGAGGTTTCAGGCACAACTGTCTGTATGAGCTGCGGAATAGTAAGTTTTGGCAGACTCCGTTTCTCAGTTACATCAAGAAAATTAAATACTTATTGTAGGTCCTCGAGGAAAGCACCCTCATTTCGGAAATTACCTTTCAAGAAACCTCGAGTGGTCATTCAATTGCACAAGGTTCATTTGTAAATGAATTAGGTAAAGTCATTACTACTTTTTTTTTGACAATTGTCATGGTGAACTAGTGTCAACTATTGTAATTAGGAAGAGTAAGTGGAAGAAGTAAATTTGGTAAAAGAGTGGAGAGCCAAGATCAGGCCATCGAAAATGGTAAGTGCTATGAGACAACAAGTATTTAAACAG
>VCJJ01000959.1:28124-50729 GCA_024139415.1 Backusella tarrabulga | reverse complement strand
TCAGCGATAAAATACATCACACATAGTAAATGTATGATGGAAATGTGAAATGCGACAGAAGCTCGTCTTTGATACTAGATCAATATTTGAACTGCATATATAAGTGAAGGTTACTCTTTTCTATAATTATTCGCTTAGTTTATAATAAATGAAGATAAACTGTTGTGCTGTGTCTCTTTGGAGTTGTGAAGTTGTTTTATGTCATTTATCGTTTCTTGGTGTATTGTTTAATTTATGAGATTCATGAGATGCATTGCTCATGCTGGTAAAACATCTGTGAAAAAGAAGGGTTACCCTGTCTGAGGACCGTTTTCCCAAATCTTGTGTTTTACACCAAATAATTCTCCACGTCGTGATCCATCTTTCAAATGTGAATGGATGTCGAACTTTGAGCAGATATCAGTCCATGGCATGAGTTGAAAATGATGTGTGATGTACTTTGAAAGTTGGTTCAAGCCATGAACGTTGCTTAGAACCGAAGGGATGTCCAACTTTGAACTGCCATAACTCCATCAAATGATTTGAAAAAGAGATGTGTTTTACTCTGAACAATAGTTCTGTATTAAAATCAGCGACGTTTCTGCGATTTACAAAATTCGAGTTGAGGCTTGAAGATAGAGACGAAGAATTCTATACTCTCTACTTTTTACTTCACATAAAAAATACGCCATTTCTCAAGATATTTACACTGAGGAAGTGTGCTAACAACGTGGAGTACTTTGACGAAGTTTATGCCTGCTGTTCTCATCTCGAATCACTTATTTTGTACCACGAATATCATGGTACGATGTAAAAAGAAAAAAAAAAAGAGGATAATTGTTAATCTAATAAAATAGAACTTCTCTGTATTTACCAATCGCTCAAGACTGAATATGAAAACACTTTGACTGCTTACAAAAGATACGGGCAAAAGTTTTTCTCAAATCTTACAAAATCAACGAAATCAATGACAATGTACAGTGAAAATTTTGAGAAAGTAGTGCAAAAATTGGTCAATTCAGACATAGAACTGGTCAAGCTGGATATTCTAAGCAGGGTGACTGATATGAGGCAACTCCAATATATCAAGGATATCAAAGGATTGTAGTCTTTGGAGTTATATATCTATCTTCAAGAGCAAGATTACAGCTACTATTCTCTTTCTGCCATTATAACCAAACTCACTTTACAACATTGGGGTAATACTATCTCCATCAATTGTGCTCTTTTAATGCTTCCATTTCTTGAAGAGCTTTGTCTAATCAGAGTAATCCGGCGAACTGCAACAGAAAATAATGTAACCTGGCACTTTCTAAACTTGAGAAAATTGGATGCCAAAGGTGGTTCAGTGGAACAAGCATGTCTCGACTATTTGAATACAATTGCACTAAATATACAAGATACAGTCATGGGAATAACAAGTAGGAGTGACATTAATGTTAATATCTCAAACTGGGATTTAAAGCAGTTAAAGGTGGAGTCACACACAAAATACAAGGAGAAGCTATTTTACTGTCATATCACAACTCCAAATAGGACAAAGCTCATCAAGTATGATCCAAAAGGCCAAAGTTTGACAGTGGCTAAAAAGAGAACTCTTTCTCGTAATGATGAGGATTTTGCAAGGACTTACATTGTAATTACCAAAGAGAAACATTTTACTTTTAAAGGATTTGTCATCTCACTACAGTAGAGACTGGAAAAATGAATATTACATCATGGATTATTTTGTATCCCATATTCCAACATGGAGTACACTATGTGAGGATTCAGTAAAAGAAAACAATTCTATTGGCATATTCCATATATTCCATATAATAATGCTATTCCTAAAGCCATTCCATTCTGTAGTAAATATGTGTACTGGAAAAGCATTTAACACATTCCATTTGCCAAACATTAGGCCAAATATTATGGGTGAAAAAAGTATTCCAATTCCAACAATGAGTTTTTGGAATATGAACGCCTTAACATTTACTTTTTAAAACAAATATATTCAGTTATCAAAAATCCCCTATTAGAGTGTATTCACTTTTCCAGTCCCTGCTGTATTGCACAACAAAATAACTATAGATATTTAATAAAACGTATGCCATTGAAAATGGCACATGTTGGTATCATTTAGTAATTTAGTACAGTTTTGACATGAGGATTTGAATCCATCTCCCGGTTATTATAGTACCTTTGTACCATTTCATAAAACTCTTCTTTTCTTGTCTCTTTTAGTCGTGTTTGCAAGATATACATTATAAAGCTGGTTTTGGATATAAATAATGACAGTGCTAGCATTTTAAAGATTATTAATACGTGTTCGAGTAGTGTTTTAGGAAAGCCGATTGACCAGAACATTAGCATTTAAATGTCTTAGTGAATCCAAAATAGAGAAGGAATTAATGTTAACCATTAAGCCTTTGAAAGGCAATAATTGCATTTAAATGAATGTTATTGCGTTAAAATTCTGGAGCTGGTTTTAGGATGAATAGAATTCAAGTCTGCAATAATCTGTTTCTTTTCCGTTCTTATGTGTGTGTGTGTGTGTGTGTGTGTGTGTGTGTGTGTGTGTGTGAACCGAATTCAAAAAAGGTTTGAGGTCATGAATAGTAAATGTATAAAAACATTAAATATGTAGACAAATTCAGTTTGCTCCAAGAGACATCCAGGTTTTCAAGTAATATATATATATATAATGATTATATACAATAACATGTCTTCACGAGTAATGTGATACCAAATCGATCATTTGAGAAAGGATCTACAAAGCCTCGTGATTTATTCAAAATGTAACACAAATTCTAAAGCAAAATAAAAACAAAAAGCCCATATGAAAACTATGGGGACAAAATCTCCCCCCCCTTTTTTTTTAACAGCATACATTTTTATTTAATAAAACGAAAAAAAAAAAGAAGAAGGGGGAATATATAGAATGCTTTCTTAGTTTACAAGAGGGACATGATTTTAATTTGAAAAGCCAATGAGTTTTCAATAGAATTACAATAAGTTTGGTATTTCATCATTTCGCGCAAAAGGGCAGTGGATCGCTTCTTTTTGTCAAGGGCGGAGAAAAGTGTGCTGATGTGGGCCTGATGCATCTTGAGTTGTGCGCGTTCATCCAGTGACCCATGGGAGGCGCGAGCCGCCCAGTAGTTGCATGTAGCGATCCATTGCTTTGTGTCCTGGCTCGACTGTGTCTCAAAGATATAGGCGCTACCATCCACAAGCTTGATAGTAAAACAGTGAGGGCGTTTTTGATTATAACCAAAGGGTAATATGCTTGCAATGCTGTCCTGGAGGGGAATCTCTGTCTGTGTCGGAAAGAGATAGACGTGGCTGTTTTCAACCATGACATAATGCGTTCTCCAGCTTTGCTTGATGACTTTATTGTCCTGCAATACACACTTACAACTGAGAAGCCCGTCCTTGTAATAAGGTGCATTTTTCAAGTAGCGCGATGGGAGATTTGTATCAAGTCCGGTGACAGAATTCAATTTTGTCTCTATACTTTCAGTATCACTCTCATCATCACTTGTAGCAAGCTCTTCTTCAAAAGTATGATACATGGAGGCTGCCTCTGTTTCAAGCGGCTTGTTTTTAATGCTGGTATATATATTTTTAAGTATTGCCTTGATTTCCGACTGCCAAGCAATTGAGCCAAAGATCAGCGCCGACAGGTCATGTGGCATAAATGCAGCATCATGAAAAGCGCCATTGTAAAATAGCCAATTGAGATGCTCTGCGTTCAATCTATGTGTTTTTGTTTTCTGAACGGTTCCTATCTGTCGGTAAATGACGTCCATGGTATCCTGTACAAAGACAGCTTGACCGATCTCTTTCTTTTCATTTAATAACATAAGCGCGCATACAATCAGATGGATGACGCGAACGGTACCAAAGAGACATCTGGGATTGCATTCAAAGTAACGGCGTGCAAAGTCATGGAGCATATCAGGACCTTTAATGTCGACGGATTTGTAAAATAGGCGGAATGCCTTTTCGAGAGCCATGGTAGCAAAATCAAACTCATGCAGATGGAGTGTTGCGGTTTGGGGTTCCACAAAATACTCGAGTTTATCTTGCCACACCTGGCCATTGTCGAAAAGGACTCGGTCCTCGCATTGTGGTGTTTTGGTAGACCATTTTTTGAAGAAGCCACTAATCATATCAAGCTTGATTTTTGGGAAGGGTATAAGATTACATTTATTGAATGTGATATTTTTGTCCCTTACCTTTGATTTTTTATTCGCCTGTTCAAAGTAAACTTGTTCTTGCTCAAAAGGTGTTTTCATCAATTTATAATCAGACATATGATGTTGCATATTTGGTGATGGGTATATAGTATGAAAAGTATGTTGAATGAATGAATGTTATAGAGAGAGAATGAGGGGTATATACAAATGCGTTGTCAAAATGCTTTTATGTACTTGTATATATAAAATAAAATAAGTTATTAATTTTTATTAATATAATAATAAAAAACAGAAATCGTTTAATTATTGTGTTAAACTGCTTTCCTTTATATAGTTGTAAATTTTTATATTATTCAAAAACGACATGCAATCCTCCCCTTAAGAGGAGGGATGAGCGGGTCATGGTTTCTTTTTGGGATCTATCTGAGATGAAAATTATACATCTGTATGTAATATAACATTAAACAAAATAAATATTCAAATCAACCATGGCGAAATTTTACATAAAGTTATAAAGTTATAAAATAATAAAAACGTATAAATGATGCTTGTTCTAAAATGAAAAATTACATCTAAAATGAGTTATACCTCCTCCCTCAATGGTTTAATATATTTATATAAATGATTTTCTATCAAGAAAAAAACAGAAAAAAACAGAACAAAAAAGAAATTTTTGTGTCCTGCTCATCAAAATGCAAAAGACAAGACCCTGCATTTTAAACCCCAAAAAAGTAAAAGTAACGGAGATATGTTAATACATTAACATAAAAAATTCATTTTCCGTTTTTTGAACTTTTTGCACATTCGTAAGTATATAACCCCACTAAAAAGAAATAAGCATTTTGTTCTTTAAATAAATGGCTGTGCAGCTGTTGAATTGCTGGATTTTTTGGATATTTGATTTGGGGGGAGAGGGAAATAAATAGATGTCGATACCATCTTGATAAAGTAGAAATATCAAACGTGGATGGCGTTTTCCTTTTTTTTTTCATTTCATTCTTCATTTTCATTAATTTCTCTACTGTTGAAGGGGCAAACAAAAAAGGTAAATCAGAAAAGGACATTGATTATCTTATGTATATATTTTTTGGGGGAAGGAGAATCTCCTAAAAAAAGTAATAATCGAAAACAAGGCATGATTTTCTCGATTTACAAAAAAACTGTGGATAATCAAAAGGAACATGTTACTAAAATATTTTTAACGGCGGTTATATATTTATCGTCATATTTTACTACTATAAATAGTTTTACTTTCGCGTAAAATAGTCACCGTTAACCTACTCATACAAGCTTTTATGAAAAATATGGATAGCGAGATGTGAATATAGAGCATTCAAAAGTGAAATGTAAATCATCACTTGACTGCTGTTATCCCCCCAGGATCCCCAAAGGATCGTAAAGATCGGAATATTCATACTGCAATTTCGATTTCCATATTTTACTACATTTAGAAGGTGCAAGGCTTTTCCTAACACGGTATTGAACTTCTAATTTCTAATGCTAATTTGATAAATGAAAAAAAAGATCGATCATGAAAATAAAAATGAATTAAAAAAATGTTTTCTAGTCAAGTACGATCTACTGACACTTTATTTTACTTATTTTAGTTACTATTACTTTCCCTTTATCTAATCTTCTTGTTTTGAATAGAACGATATAAATCGTACGACTTTATCTTTCTGTGTTACCTTTGAATGCCATGTATGATATCACTTTTGGACAGACAAGATGGTCCAGCCAAAAATATGAGTCGGAAAGAGGGGAGAATAAACAATTAAAGACGGCTAGACAACATTAGCGAAATAATGAACACAATGAAGAGAGAGAAAAGCGCCTTTTTTTAATCTATTATTACAACATGGTGCTCAAAACCAAGCGACCATTTCTTCAAGAGAGCTAACGGCTAAAGTAGTTAAATTAAATTGGGTCTATTTAAGCGAATGTGGTGATTATTAAAATTGAATTTCTTTATTTAAGATATACAAAATGATGAGATGCTTCTAGTTTATTCTCCCCTAATAAATCACCCTCCCCCTTTTAAATAGAGAGAGAGAATAAATGTTTAGTTACCATAGTTTGATGATATGGATGCAAGCTAATAAATATGGATGGATCCAATTGTGGCGATATACACTCTTGCTTCTTATTTGTCTATCAGTGTGCATGTAAAGGTTCTTGATAGGTCACATGTAATATTAGAATTTAGTTTTTTTTTTGACATTCATCAAGATCAGATAATTGCTGTAATTCAATAGTTATTATAGTAGACTGTCCATTTAAGAAGAACCAGGATTATGAATGTTGTTATTAGAGTGAAACATGACTTGCTGTATATAAAGCTTGATATAAGCCAAAGAATTGGAATGATTAAAAGATATACCGAACATAGTAATAATTAGAATGGTCTATTCCCATCGACAGGCTTCTGTAAATAGTACATTTACAGTTATTTCTTATATTTCAGAGAGAGAAAAAGAAACCGACAAATCCCCCCCATGTTGATCCATCGTCTTCTTTATCCTCACATATTCTCGATATAATAATATCCATCAAGATTCCAAGTGAATTATTCTTCTTCTGAGAGTATCACTATTCCCTATTTTCTGGTTGTCGAAAAAAAAATTATACCAAGTGGGATTAGAACATCCTCATTTCCAAGCACTTTGAAGGGAGTAAATTGTTAAATGAAAGGATCTTTACGCTTTTTTTTTGTATACAGCCTCCATATCGATTCCACCTTCTCACTATTAAATAGCGACAAGGGAATATAAAATGTTATTTTGGTGAATCAGAACATTATCTTGATGACAAGATCAAAACCCAACTTTCCAATTAAAGAAGGTTTTATGGGCACAAAATGATGGCATTTTGTTCTTATATCAAAAACTATTCTTAATATTGATTATTCTTAAATGTTATCCTTGGACCTATTTATTTTAAGAATCCTTTTTTAATTGGCAAACAAACAAGATAAACAGGGCGCGCTAATAGTCATCCAATTACGAGTACATACAATAAATGGCACGAGAACGCCAAAGGGAGGCATTTAGCTTATCTCTTTTTTTTTTTTAAAAAAAAAAAGGCCTAACTATAAATGTAGATACACTTGAGAAGTCTAGACATGAGACCCAAAGCAATCGAAAAATATTTATATTCACCAAACAGTGAAAACATGTCTTTATTTATGATAAATGCAGTGGTTTTACTAAATGAAAGTGCAAATTTTGCTTAACCCAATAGTATTAAATAAGCATACTAATATCCCCGTCCTCAATATTGCAAGCATCAAATGTAAAGGAAGGATCAAGTTGTTTTTAATTAAAGAAAAAGTGTATTTCATCGGCAGGTATTCCCAATTCTTCACAGTAAATTTCGTTCAATTCCAATATTCGACTGTCTCTTCTTATTTTAAAATATTCTATTTTCTTAATCAATGTTTTTACCACAACATAAATGTATTCTCTGTCTTTGTTTAAAGCAAACAGCACATAGTTATTGTAGGCAAGTTGTTCTTTTTCATCCAGCTTAGTTTCAAATACGGGCTCTGGGTATATATGACACCGGCCAAATGTTCAGAGCACTCTTCAAATACGTGGTTTTTCGAATAGTAGCAGTAACAGAAATTAGGTATGCCCTCCCACACTGCATAGAACTGCCTTTCATTGTTTGTATGGTTTACTTTATGAGATAATGGCGCCTTTGACCTCCGTTTTGAAGAATGGTGTCCAGATGTGGATCCCTCGGATCAAAGTTGATATCGAGAAAAACCATGTCCTTGTTGCGTCGAATAAGAATGCCAATTCGAGAGCTCAAGAATGGTGGCTGCTGGTTACTCTCGGTCAGTGATATCGAGAAACACACTACCCGGTCCATGACCCCTTTTAGAAATATTAGTCAGCTTTACCTGATCATCATGACTGGAGATCACCTTTGCCTGGTTCATGAATGCGAAGGTTCCAGTGCCGTTTGGGAGATACATTAACGATTCCCTCTTGGTAGAGATATCTCTGCACCAATCAGAGTCCATGATACGTTTAGACTTATTCATACCATTTTAGGACTTGGTTACCAATGCATAAAAAAGCTAATGCGTTGTTATAAGGGTCTTTTGATTTTGACATTATACAAACATACTTTCATTGACTAATGACACTCTATTTGTTTTATATAAAGAATCCTTATTTAGCATGTTAAACAGTACACTTTATTAAAATTAAAGAGAAAATAAATAGGCCAACGCAATAAAAAATAGAGACTACTAATTCTGTCTTGGTAGAGTTCCTTGAATGCCATTTTTAGTTTTCCCGCTTCAATGAACTGACTTGTACTACTTTAAGCAAATCGGGACTATCTACATGTTGATTAATCTATTTAGATATAGCCTCTTTCCCTAGTGTCGTTTCAGGTTTAAAGTATGTATCATTTGATATATCCCTCAGATCACAAAGGACTATTTTGGCTCCAAAAAGAATTGCTTTATTAGGGGGTATGACTCATAGCTACAATTCATATTCTAACAAATGCAGCACTTTTATTAGCAATAATAATACGTTCGACTAGATCAGCATAGTCATCGTGCTGTTTAAATAATACATTATTATTGACTGTCAGTGTTTTATTATGCTACAGTATACATGTAGTACCAGTTTACGATATATAAAATAACGAATGATCATCGAATGGAGCTACTCATCCAATAAGAGCATTTAACCATTCCTCTCTTTTTCCCCCTGTCAATGCAATGATATTAACAATGGATTATTGCCATTGCCCTTTTTTCCCACGATTTGACATGAGAATACACACGATCATGGAAAATGAAATCAAACAAGCACAAGTGTCTTTATTGATCAACACCAGTCAATGAATAATATATCGAAAACCCAATCAGATATTCAAGGCATGAACCCAGATGGCGGGTAATGTTGATTGTTTCTACAGATTATTAGATCCGTACATTCATTCCGAAATTACACACACGCAAAAAAAAGATCTTGATAATCTTTTCTTGTGCTACCATAATTATACCCAAAAGCTTCTTTTTCTACAGCTTTTTCTTTTTGAATTTCCAATTATAGTAAATAAAACAAGATGAATAGAAGCCAACGGTGAGGTGAGAGACAAATCATCTGCGCCGTGCTCCCATAAAGAGCCCTGTGCTGCGGTTACGATGGTTCATTTTATCGCACATATTGGGTGTGAAGGGTGGCTTTTAAAAAATCAAGTATATATATTGCCTTTTATGGATGAAACTTTTTTTTTTCTACACAAATAAATTTTTTTTTCTATTTGATATACCCCCTCTTTCTCACCATTAAAACACTATGAGTGAACCTGTTGAACAAAAGAACCTCCAAAAGGACCCCGTCACCGGAGAAATGATCTCCAAGACGTAAGTATTGAATATCCGTCTGGGAAGAGGCTGTCATTAAGCAAACAAGGGACTTGTTTATTTTAGTGAATTGAAGAGACGTAACAAGCTCCGTGAAAAGGAAGCTGCCAAGGCCGCCAAGGCTGCCGCTGCTCCTCCCAAGGCTGCTGCTGCCAAGGAAAAGAGCGCTGAAGAGGGTGAGGATGACTTGAACCCTAACGTAAGTTTAAACAAAAAGAGAGCAAGACGTGTGTGTGTGTGTGTGCGTGTGTGTTTCTGACATACTCTACCAACAATAGCAATACTTTGAGTTGCGTTCCAAGTCCATCAACAAGCTCCGTGAAAACTCCAGCCCCAACCCTTATCCTCACAAGTTCCAAGTCGAATTAACCCTCCCCGAGTTCATTGCCAAGTTCAGCAGCATCGAGACTGGTGAACGCGCCGATGATCAGGTTGTCACTGTTGCCGGTCGTATTCACAACAAGCGTGCCGCCGGTGCCAAGTTGAGATTCTACGATTTGCACGGTGAGGGCGTCAAGATCCAAATCATGGCCGCCGCCCAGGACAATGAGGGTGAAGACTACACAGAGATTCACGACCTCCTCAGACGTGGTGATGTTGTTGGTGTTTCCGGTGTCCCCGGTAAGACCAAGCGTGGTGAGCTTTCCATCTTCCCCAAGAAGGTCACCTTGTTGTCCCCCTGTCTTCGTATGCTCCCCAAGTCCAACTATGGCTTCAAGGACCAGGAGCTCCGTTACCGTCAGCGCTATCTTGATTTGATTATGAACAACTTTGTCCGTGACAAGTTCATCACCCGTTCCAAGATCATCACCTATCTCCGTTCCTTCCTTGATAAGCGTGGCTTCCTTGAGGTCGAAACCCCCATGATGAACCAGATTGCTGGTGGTGCCACCGCCAAGCCTTTCCTCACCCATCACAATGACCTCAACTTGGACATGTTTATGCGTATCGCCCCCGAGCTCTTCCTCAAGATGTTGGTTGTCGGTGGTCTTGATCGTGTGTACGAGGTCGGTCGCCAGTTCCGTAACGAAGGTATTGACATGACCCACAACCCCGAATTCACCACGTGTGAGTTCTATATGGCCTATGCCGACATGTATGACGTTATGGAGATGACCGAAGAGCTTGTTTCCGGTATGGTCATGAACATCTTTGGCGCATACAAGATTGAGTACCATCCTCAGGGACCCGACGCCCCCGCCATGGAGATTGACTTCACCCCTCCCTTCAGACGCATGGACATGATTGAGACCCTTGAAGAGAAGCTCAATGTCAAGTTCCCTCCTGGTGACCAGCTCCACACCGACGAGACCAACAAGTTCCTTTCCGATCTCTGTATCAAGCACAATGTCGACTGCAGTGCCCCCCGCACCAGCGCCCGTCTCTTGGACAAGCTTGTCGGTGACTTCCTTGAGGTTGAGTGCATCAGCCCCACCTTCATCACAGGCCACCCCATGATGATGTCTCCCCTCGCCAAGAAGCACCGTGAGCGTCCCGGAATCTGTGAGCGTTTCGAATGTTTTGTGGCCACCAAGGAGATCTGTAACGCCTACACCGAGTTGAACGACCCCTTCGATCAGCGTGAACGTTTCGCTCAGCAGGCCAACGATAAGGATGCCGGTGACGACGAGGCCCAATTGATCGACGAGAACTTCTGTCAGTCTCTTGAATACGGTCTCCCTCCTACCGGTGGTTGGGGTATGGGTATTGATCGTCTTACCATGTTTTTGACCAACTCAAATAACATTAAGGTACGTTTATCTATTATTATTGCGGAGTTGTACACATACATACATTTACTAATTACAATATTTTTTATATTAAATAGGAGGTTCTTCTGTTCCCTGCCATGAAGCCTGAAGATAACAACTAGGATGTGTTTATTATTATTCAAACTATACATATATATATACTCTCTTTTCGTTTTGTTCAGTAAATAAAATAATTAAAAACGTAATAAAAGAAAAGGAATTAAAAAAAAAGAAAAAGAAAAAAGGTGCTTTTAAGTGGATTATATATATATATATATAAATATCATATATTATTTATATTAAAAAAAAAGAAGTAATATTACAATTTGGTCTCTTGTCTAGGTCCACCTGTCATATCTAAAAAAGACCGTTTTCTCGAGTTAAAAAAAACACACTCTTCCATCATCATCATCATCATATTTTACCTAACCAGGTACGCATTCTATCCAGCGAGTTGGCCCCGCCATTAGGATTATTCTCTGATCCACCCGACCCATTGTTTGATCCCGACGCCGTGCCTCTCCTTTCCATCATCAGATAATGCATCTGCATCCGCATGCCATGACATATCGCCCGAAGACTCTGGAGCTCTTCCTGTAACCGGAACGTCTCGGACATGAGCGCCATATTCTGCTTGAGCTCGAGCGACTTCAGATTGGCGGTCAGCGTCTCGAGCTCATTGTTGATGCGCTGGTTTTCGGAAAGCAGCGATTCGTTGCGTGCGTCCTCGGGGATATCGGGATCCGTGATGAAATGGCCGGGGAACATCAGATCCAGCTGATTTGTAATGAACTCCACTTGGTGCTTCGAGTCGAGCTGCTGTCGCCGTAAGCCCTCATTCTCTTTATAGAGGCGCTTGAGCTCCTTCTTGAGCCCTGCCTCGTTCTCCTTTTGGATCTCGAGGTACTCCTTGATGGGCTCGTAGGCGCATATCATGTCGAGGTGCTCGGCCAGCTTGTGGCGCTTGTCGAGCCAATTGCATCCGAATTCGTGGTAGCGACAGTGGATCTCGTAGTCGGGGCAACTGGCGAGGTGCTTGTTGTGTTCTGAACGGGAGGTTGATGTGCCGCAATGCGGGCAATCGATTGTTTCTGAAGGACACACTGAATAATGGTCCTAAAACGTGTGTGAGATATAAACGAGTCGTCTGTTTGCTATTGTGCTTACCTCCAATTCAAAAACACGAAGCTTCTTTTTACACATATTGCATTCAGCCGTTCGATATTTGCATGTTTCTGCATGTGTATTGAGATCCTTTTTCAGCAAAAGCTCCTTGCACTCGTCTAATTCGCAAGGTGCTATTGTATATTCACAATCGTTTGCGACATGCGATTCAATGTACTGGCGTTGGCCCGTAAAGGGACACCCTTGCCGTGGGCAGTAAACCATCAATTCGTTGACCATGTTGTGAATAATCTTGACCGCGGTTTGGAATTCATTCACTGAGAGTGTTGAACGGTCGATGGGGCATACGCACGAATTCTCAAGTGCTTGATGAATGCAGTCTTTACAAAAGGTGTGTCTATGAATGAGTCAGCGTTTATTATGCAAAAAAAGAAAAAGTCCCCAATAAAGTGTCTTTACCCGCAATTGGAAACGACGGGGTCAATGAAGGGTGCTCGGCAAATACAGCAGACAAGGTTATCGTTTATATTGTCGGCATAGCGAAGTGTTCTCAAATCAACCTCTTCCGTTTCCATGCTTTTGTTTATTAGTCTATTAAAAGAGTGAAAAAGTGAAACTCTAAATTATGACGCTGCTCTGATTGGCGTAAATAAGAATCAATTCAATCACATGCTTTCACTTCCCACGGAAAAAACGGTTTACTTTTTTGGTCAGCCAATCAAAGCATGGATTAATCATAACAAGGCCCATGTTTTTCTATTTGGATTCCATCAATATCTACTTTTTAGATCAAAAGTAACTCAGAATGTAATGTTATCGGATTGAATCTTCTCAACATATCATCCGATGGAATCAGTCAAACCAAGGCAATATCTTTTGTATTTCGGATACTTTTATTTGTTTTAGCACTTGAATAAACTTTGTAGATACAAAACGCAGTATAAATCTTTGGTATACAAAAATTGAATCAAATCAAGATATTCACACGCGTACAATAGACTAGACAATACTTTGTTGAGGGGGTAAAAGGATACCCATTTGTATATTCAACCAACATCCACACTAATTTGCATATCAACTAGTGTATTGTACGAGTGAAATGATAATGATTGATAAAACATGTAATGAAATCATGATAATAGGGTTGCTCAAATAAGAACACTTTATACCCGAAATATAGGAATATTGATAAACCAATCTTCCTTGTTACATTAAACTCATTCATGTTGAATAATACTGCTCTTAAGCCAAAACATATTCTTTATTATTATTATTATTGTGGATGATTAATGTTGGTGTAGTATTTGTAACATCTTGTGCCAGTATAGCTTTGCGGGATGGTATCGAAACTGGTCGTGTCTTTTTTCGGGTTGCAAGGAAGCGGATGGTCGTTTAATCCTCCATTGACTCGTATAATTCTTGCATCTGCCCTTTACCATCAATTGACACAATCGCTTGATACGGTAACTTTGTCTTTGGATCATATCTTATTTTATCAAGGGCGAAATGATTCTATGATGATATGAATATCAATACACACTTTACCCTTTATTTATAACAATACTTACAATGGTTTCTGTTCCCAAAAAGTAGCATTGGTCCATGACAGGTGCATTCCACTACTAAATAATAACAATACACTGATGCTTCAGCTACTCCCTCCACAGTGCCTTATTAGGAAACAGCTCAATCAAATTGTATCGTGTTTGTTTATAGACATGCGGCTCATGCTGCTGAATATAGTCCAATATGGTGGTCACCAACCGCTTATTACCACCGCCCATTCCATACATAATCAAGTCTCGGTGCGGATAAAGACTCAATTTATATTCAGAAACCATGTATTTCCCAATTGTGTGTCCATACCAAACCTTTACCATTTTCGTCAAGCGATACTTGATTTGTCCAAGGTCGCGCATACTACCTTGCTACGTGGACAGCGGCGAAAGTGCCTCATCCCCAACACAGTCATCCACAACCCCAACGACTGTTTTGACCGAAACCCGTAGTTTGGGTTATAAAGTGAGTCCTCTATAAAGACGCGCACCAGCATTTTGGTACACACAGGCGCAAGTAGGTTGTGATGAAGCTGCTTTGCCGTCTTGCAAGGATAGCTCGAATGCTGTTGGTTGGCATCTTGCTTCTCGCTTGATACAAAGGACGTGAAGAAATCAGGTCGACCCGATCTTTCGTCTAGAATAGGCCAAGTTGTCGAAATTCATGTTTTCTGCTACTGCTTATATCGTAACAAGTAGACAAACGTCGTGTTAGAAACACGGTAAAAATAAATAAACAACAGGTGGTGAAATATCAGTAAAACAAGGGGAGAAAATCTCAACTCTTTGAGCTTGACCCAAGACTTGACCAAGATGGGTATGGGTACTCGCTCAAGGCATTTTCCAACGAGACGACTTTCTGATCTTTATGCTTCAATTCGGCATGCACAACTTTAGGATTTTCTTGCTCCATTTTTAAAAATTGTTGATCACCCTTAAGCAAACCATATCTGGATACTTCTTCTTATACATTCCAATGAAGAAATTACATTACTTTATTTTATTTTTTTACTTTTATCTCTATTAAACCACAAAGTCTTGCTGCCTTTATTGTACCATTCATTTGCTCGTGCACTGTCAATGGGAACACCAAGTCCATTTTCAAAGAGACCTCCAATCGCCTTGGTAGCCTTGCTGTTATTTTGTGCGGCTGCCTTCAGGTACCAATCCATGGCCAACTTGTAGTCGATAGCGACACCGCCTCCTTTTTGGTACATTTTTCCCATTTTGTATTGTCCCTTGGCATCGTATTTGTCGGCAGCTAAGCGGTACCAGTCCATCGCATCTTTGAATTGATGCTTGCCGTAAAATAGATCGCCAATGATGACTTGGCAGTCGGCATCGTTACTGGTAGCACCTTGGATGATACCGTAGTGGATGTAAATTCCGTCATCTATGTGAGAATCAGATAATCCAATCCAAAAAAGAAGGTGTGTAGTACTTACCGTCTAATTTATTTGCGAGTTGCTTTTCTGTGAGTGTAGTTCCAGTCATGGTATGTAAAGTGAATCGAAAGACAAGTAGCATAAATAACTTGGTTTTATACACTAAAACCAGGCCATATGCCACGCTAGTCTGATTTTTCACGACTTTTGGTGTTATTTGTTTCCTGACACTCTAAAATGGTTGCATTATTTGTAACTCTGATTTAAACTTTTTTTATGTAATTCATGGCCTCGTTTCAATAGATGAATAAACACCGGAAAGTTGTCGAAACGTTGACTCGGTCAATATATTCGCCTGAAAGCATCCCGGAGAGGACTTTTCTTTAATCCAAACCTTTCTTTTTTTCTTTTCTATTTCATCAGTAGTGCTTTAATGATAGTAGTAATGGATGAAATGTATTGTTTTGTTTATTTTATAATTGCTGTACTTCTTTTTAAAAAACTGGAAATAACGTCATGTCATTTTGTTCTATTTTTAGTTTTGGTATTTCTGTTTTCTCGCTTTTCTCTTAACGGAATCTTCTTCACCATCAAGCTCACTTGACATCTTTTATTAGGGAACGGCTTCTTTTTTTTTCAATACAAAATAGAAAAAGACGTCATAACTTCCTTCGTTGATACGTATTCAATCGTATGACCTGTGTACATTTTAAAGCATGGCTTTAAAAATATCAAGTCGCATTTTCTTTATTTTGATATATTAATACTGTTTTTTTCAAGAAAATGAGAAAAAATTACGAATTGATGAGAAAAAAGAGAGAAAATATTTCAAATAAATGAGAAAAACTAGGGGAATAATTGAGAAAAGAGAAATATATCATGAATGAAGAGTATATTTCAGACAGTGAGCAGATAAAGAGATAAGTAGTCATGTAGAAAGGTCCATAAAGTCATATTGCACACCAATGAGGGATAGCATGATAAAAAGTAATCTAGTGACGCATCAATAGGACAGAGGTAGATTCAGGAGATATAATTATTCATCATTTGTAATTTTTTATACAATAACTAAGTTAGTAATGGCTCACTTCTTCAGTCAGGGTATTCATACTTACATCGTGATAGACTACTGAGTAAGAAAGTGATAACCAGCCCGGAAGTAGCAGTTTTCTTGACCCTAGATGACCAAGCAGTATACAGGAAATAATAGCCAAAGAAATGGTGATATTTTATGGTACAACTATTGAAATCATAAAAGCGAGAATAATGAATACTATATATATTAAATGAATCTATAACTCATGTCTGGTGAGCCAGGCATGCTATATTCCATTATTTTAGTATCACTCCTTGGGTTAATACCAATCTCTTCACCTCTCTTGAACCCCCCTTTTTTTTTCTCATCAACCTTTTCTCGATAATTATTCTCCTTTTTCTCCATAATTTGAAAATGTTTCTCAACAATTTGAAAATTTTTTCTCATTGATCTAAAATTTGTTCTCATTTTCTTGAAAAAGACAATACAGCAATAAAGCTATGGTGCATTAAAAAATCAAACCGTCGTTTTCCTTAATATGCAATCATCTGTTTTATACATGACAACAGCGCACTATGCGGATCATGCTCCATGTTATATCAATTAATGCTTCAGTATTATGCTCAAGTACGAAATCGGGAACATTCCAATGTTTATTATTATTGCTTGTAATGAAAAAAAAGTGCATAGCAAGTACATGAAGAGTGCTAAAATGACAATTATTGTGATAGGAAATCGAGTTGATTTACATGCACAAGTTATTTGTAATGTTTACAATGATACACTTCGTAGGGGGCTACTCTAGTTATGCCGGTTTATAAATGATCTACAGTTGGACCCCGATATCAGAATGGTGCATTATGGACCAAAAAATATTCTATATTCGAGTTTCGAAATTCTATGCACGTACTTCATTGGGCAGCCAATGTTTTTTCATCAAGAAGACAGTGGCAAAAAGACATCAAAAGTATTCCGATATTGAAATTATTCCATTACACAGTATTCCGATATCAAGGTTTAACTGTACAACCGAATCGCTGTCGGTCTTTCACTATACGGCAAATCAAGGTACATTGATACAAATGAAAGCATCTTCAAAGCAAATTACATCAAATTTTACAGATACAAAAAGACAATCACAGCAGCATGTCAAATACATGCATGGTAATCAAAAACTACAGGGAGCATGAAGAACCTAAAGAGGGATCCTCTATACAAGAACTACTGTCAAAAAAATGTCTCTCTAATTTACAACTAACCTCTCAATGAACTCTTACTCTATACAATCGAAACATTCTACAACAACTCTTCTTTACAATGTCATCTGATTCAACAAATTGAGCATGTTGATTATGATTTACACATATTGATATTCGAAATACAGCATCAAACACAAACCAAGGCACAAACAAAAGTCATACGAAATATGAAAAATGAGAAGAGGAGGCATTTTTTCTCATAGGAAGTTGGCTTTCAACTTTGCAACCAACTTTTATATTGAATTTGACTCTACATGATTGAAACACAAGCAGCGATTTTGCTTTACAATATTAATTTGGCGGCTATAATCTGCCTTGCTTTGTAACACCATTGCTTACTAACAATACTATTTATTAAATAAATTCCACCTTGTGGTAGAGTTCACAAAAGCATGCTGGTCCTTTATATTATGTGGATTGGTTATGCACTTCAAAATAAAAATAAGAGAATCCTATTTTTATTTTAATAAAAAGAAACACTTGTTTATTTCAAACATGTATGATTGTTTATTTTTGTTATTTACAAACACAATAAATTCAGGGTATAGAGGTTATTTCATATGATGTTAAGATATTATAGGCCGTTATTCTTGAGTACTTTCCATCACCGACAAGCTATCCATTTTACTGACAAGATCTTGGTTTTGTGGATTGCCGCATACCGGAAAGCCCAATGAAGCGGCCTCGACATTTTCATCCCGTTCTCGTTTCATCTTTTCGATAAGCTTCATCAAGTTTTCAGTGGTGTTTTGTAAAGATATTATCTTGCTGTCCTTCTCAATCAATTCATCTTTGAGCTTCCTCTTTTCTTTAACGTACAAGATGGCTGCGTTTTGAGATAGTTTTTTCATTGCATTGATTTTTTTGTCTTGCTCTTGTAATTGTTCTTTTAGTAGGCAATTTTCCAGTTCCAGCATATCGACCTGCATACTGTCACCTTTGAAGGCTTTGGACTGATCGAGGTCGGTGAGATCCACGTCCTTTGTCAAGTTACATCTCTCCTTCTCTTGACCAAGGATCTCCTCTATTTCCATTATCAATTGATGGATTGGTTTATCTACATAAACATTATGAATAAGAATGTCATAAAGAGTGTGTGCATGTGCATGTGCTTGCCTTTGTGTTCCTGTTCCAAAACATATCCTTCATTATCCAGCTTCGCAATCCATTCATTATTGATGTCATATTTGTAATATCATTCCAGTGCCTTTATTTTATCTGCATTAACGCCACACCCATTCTTAAGTGATTGTGCAAGACGCAGCTTGGCGGTCTTGTGATTTCCTTTTACGGCCTTGATGTAAAACTCAATAGAAATAAGATAGTTTTGAGGAACTCCCTCACCAAAGTGGTATCTATAGCCGATTCTGTAGTAAGCGTGAGGGGCATT
Organism: Backusella tarrabulga; assembly: GCA_024139415.1. Lineage (NCBI taxonomy): Eukaryota > Fungi > Mucoromycota > Mucoromycetes > Mucorales > Backusellaceae > Backusella > Backusella tarrabulga. The sequence goes on along the minus strand of VCJJ01000959.1, from coordinate 31,672 downwards.
TTTTTCTGCTGCCATTCTGAGCCATGCTAATTCCTTTTCGTCATCTCCCTTTTTATAATAAAAGTCGGCAATTGCAAGCAGAGCCCCGCCAACACCACGGAGTGCTTTTCCGGACCACTCTTCACTTGTTCCCGATTCGTCTTCTATATTTATGTTTATTTTTACTTTTTATAAATGGAGCAAGTTATAATTAAGCAATTACTTTCTAATGCTTGAAAAAGCTGTTCTTTTGTGAGTTTATTTGTTGACATTGACTTTAAGCTTGAGCTATCAAATTAAAAAAAAAAGATGCGCGTTTTATTCCTACCAAAAAAAAAATGTTATTTTCGTGTCACAATTCAAATCAAATCAATTTGATTTTTTAGTGGACAATAGCCAATTGTATCGTCTGCATAATCCTTTAAGCCGCTATAACGCCTTCTAGGCCTCTTTGGAGTGTGTCGCTGGATCGCGCATAGTATTACCCTAAATAAACAGGTTTTTATTTGAAACGAATAAATAAAAGATGGAATTGCATCAAAAGACAAGACCTTGTAATCTAAAAATAAGCACATCCATCACATCTATAAATCATGACAATTATATTTAATCATTCTTCTTACATTAATATTGTCCTTACTTATCAATGAATCAACACTCTCTTACAAGAGAAGACCTATTTGGTTCGTTAGAAAGTAATATTCATTAACAAATATGTACAAGTAACATCATTCCATAACACAATTGTTTAAAACATCATAGAGGATGGCATCAAAGTTGATGCAAGCACAATTGCTAAAGCCAAGGATGGAAGAGATGGAAGAGCAAATTCGCTTATTACAAGATATAGTATCTTCACTCAATGTCGAACTGCAGGAGAAAAGCAACACCATTATTTTTCTAAACACCAAGATGGGCTACTCACTTGATTCAGTCAAGAGCAGCATGACGATAAAAAAAATATTGAATTACTTTCCGACAATAACCAGCTATTAAAGCAGTCAGATGAAAAAAGACAAGATGAAATCAATTCATTACAGCAAACAAATATGCAACTTGAAGAGGACATTGAAAATATAAAAACAGCAAGTACCCATCGTGAGAGTATATTGGTAGATGCATGTGAAGAGCGTTTTGACCAATTGGATCAGAAAATATCGGACCTCAACAACAACTTTATCCAACTTTTGATAAATACAAATCTATCGCCCAAACGCAACTTGACAAGAAGATTCAGTGCCACCGCGTCTAAAAGGAAATCAGGTCTAGAAGCAAGTTCGTTATTCTAAAAATGGTATGGTGATACTCATTGATGGAAGAAAAATCCTGTTTTTTTTATATTTTCGTATTAGTACAAAAAACATAAAAGCAAAGATAAATAATTATTAAAATATATTAGTGACGTTACGTTATATTATTATTATTTAAAAAAAAGTGCTTTGTAATATTGGACCATGCGTCACTAATATGGGAAAAAAAAATAAAAAAAAAACTATATGTAAAAATAATATCCATCTCATTTTCTGACATCAATATTTATAACTGTTTTCTAAACATTTACAAGTGCCTTACAAAGTATAGGCGGTAAAGGTCAAACAATTGAAGCACTGAACTTTCCAAGTAATCAGTTATTATTACCCAAATTGTGATAAAAAATATATGCTCTAGTACTTGAAAAAATGAATTATTCATTATTTTTATTTACGGCATTATAAGTTCAAGCATCCATTTGAATTCTTTACTCAATTATAGTTTTACTTTTTATAGTAAACTCTCACTCTCATCCTCACTCTCATCCTCACTCTCAGAAAATTGGCATGTTCTTGTTCAGCTATTATGTCATGTCTCCAGTACAAGAGCGTCATCCAATTAATTTGTTGAAATGAAACGAAAATGGCTTATTGGTGACAAAGTTGTAAAAACAATATTTATAAAGATGTTTTTAGCCTCTTTGATTTCCTTCCTATTTTTTACTCTTCTTTACTCTTCTTTATTTTTTATTTAAATCAAGTAATGCGTCGTAAAATTGAAGATAATAAAGACGACTACAAGCTCTCAGACATTTCAAGTGGTAATATTTATAATTTTTTAGGTCATATTTTTGTATATACTAAAACTAACAACATTAAAAACAGACGAATGGCTTGAATCAGATTCTACCACTATGACCACTATGGATGGAACCAGCTCTGAAGAAGATGACGCCTCTATTTTACTTGAAGCTGTCGAAGTTGAAAACCCTCCCGGTCAAATGCCTTATGAATCTATAGGCACCAGATTAGTGGCAGATAGAAGAGCAGAGATGAATGAAAGAGCACAGATAGCTGCTCGGGACTACATGATGTACCGTTATCAGAATAATTATCGACTGCTTGAAAATGCCAGAGTTGAAAACCCTCCTAAGAAAATGCCTTGGGAATATCTAGGCACCAGATTAGCGGCAGCTAGAAGAGCAGAGATGAATGAAAGAGCACAGGCAGCTGCTCGGGACTACATGATGTACCGTTATCAAAATAATTATCGCCAGCTTAAAAATGCCGGACTTGAAAACCCTCCTATGAGAATGGCTTGGGACTTTCTAGACACCTCCACAAGTGATGGTAAGGGCTTTAATACTAACATTGGAGCCACATATGGCTCTTCACAGTTTCCCGAGGCACTTAAAAGATCGGCGGCAGCTAACATTGAGGAGATGAACTCAAAAGCACAAACAGCTGCTTGGAACTACATGATGCGCCGTTATCAAAGTAATCACCAACAGCTTATCGATATACATCCTGTTTTGAAGAGGGTCAATGAATCAGTCAAGAGGAAACTTTTAGTCAAGATGAGTGGTAAAATCTCAACTCAAATATTTTCCAAATTCAAACCTAAATTTCAATATAGATAAAGTGCAAATGAAATCAGGAGATATAATCGCGACCTACAGACGTAAAAGAATCAAGAACATCAAAAACGAAATTGAATATCTTAAACGAAGATGCAACATTGTTCGACGCACGCTAAAGAAAGTTAGGGGCAATATCAGACAGCTAAAGAGAGTGTCGAATCGTATCAACAGAAATCTCTCAGATCACTCAGAGAATCGGACGTTATGGTTTATCTATGCTCTCATTATATTGCGCCTTCGCAAACTTCAAACAAGCAAGCAGGGAGTATGAGGAAACTTTGGCCATCTACTTTAGTTGGACAGTAAAAAAAAAGTATATGTCGCATTTGATAATCTTTAGTATAGTTATATTTTTATTTTAATAAAGATTACCGCTTTATATCTTATCTATTAAAAGGAGTTTATGTATAATTGATAAATGGAAATAAATGTGATGATGACTTAAAATATCTGATCATTTGGTATTGTTAGTAATGACAATCACGCCTATAGATCTGGGGACAAACTTTTTTTTTTTTGTAAAATACTTTATTTATTAATTAGTAATGTATTAAAGAATCCTATCTATTGTCTGTTACATTATACATTTTTATTCATTGACAGATTTTATTCAAGGATTCAAAATTAATTTCTAATCTGAAAATGCCATCTTAAAGCAGATGGTGGCATTTGTTTATCA
>VCJJ01000951.1:12630-23547 GCA_024139415.1 Backusella tarrabulga | reverse complement strand
TTTTGCAGTAAAAAAAAATGTATAGATTTGCAGCACTCTCAAGAGTGTCTTTTAGACCCTCTGTAAATGCACTCCCCAAGACTGCTCAGCAATCTTTTATCCGTGCTCCTGTTGCATCCTTCCATACCAATAGAGCACGTTATGCTGCACCAGAGTCCACCGACGGTTTCTTACACGGCAGCTCTGCCAACTATATTGAGGAAATGTATGAGGCTTGGTTGAAGGATCCCAGCTCTGTCCATTTATCTTGGCAGGTCTATTTCAAAAACATGGCCAACGGTGTCAGCCCTGGCCAAGCATATAGCCCTCCTCCTACCATTGTTCCTTCTGCTAGTGCTCGCTTGCCAGTTTTGCCTGGTGCCGGTATCTCTGGCGCTTCTTCGGACGTTATCGATCACATGAAAATTCAACTCCTCACCAGAGCTTATCAAGTTCGTGGTCACCACATTGCCAACTTGGACCCTCTTGGTATCCAACACGCTGACCTTGACGCCTCTAATCCTCCTGAGCTGGCTCATACCTACTATGGTTTCAAGGATAGTGATCTTAACAGAACCTTCACCATTGGTCCTGGTATTTTGCCTGCTTTCACCAGCTCTGGTGCAACCTTGACTCTTCGCGAAATCATCGACCACTTGAAGAAGATTTACTGTAAGTAACATTGTTTTGATTATGAAGCCTGGGGCAAACCAACATCCTGAGTTTGAAATGCACTAGGGTGTTTTTATTTTTATTTATTTATTTTGGGCCCTAACATTGATCTTGTATTATAGGTGGCTCCATTGGTGTCGAATATATTCATATCCCTGATCGCGCCCAATGTGATTGGATTCGTGAGCGCATCGAAACACCTCAACCATACAAGTATAGCGTCGAGGAGAAGAAGATGATTTTCGATCGTTTGACATGGTCTGACAGTTTTGAACGTTTTGTTGCTTCCAAATATCCTTCTGAGAAGCGTTTTGGTCTTGAGGGTGGTGAAACTTTGATCCCTGGTATGAAGGCTTTGGTAAGTGTTTTTAAAAAGCTCGAGTCATTGCAATGGCAATGAACTTTAACTTGGAGGTTTTAAAATCACCACAATGTACTAATGGGGAAACATTTACGTAGATCGATCGTTCCGTTGATCTTGGTGTCGGATCCATTGTTATTGGTATGCCCCATCGTGGTCGTCTTAACGTTCTTTCCAACGTCGTCCGTAAGCCCAACGAGTCCATCTTTTGTGAATTCAGTGGCGCCCTTGAGCCCTCTGAGGAAGGTTCCGGTGATGTCAAATACCATCTTGGTATGAACTATGTTCGTCCTACCCCCTCCGGTAAGCGTGTACAACTTTCCTTGGTTGCTAACCCCTCTCACTTGGAAGCTGTCAACCCTGTTGTTCTCGGTAAGACCAAGGCCCTTCAATCCTACGGTAAGGATGCCGATGGTAACCACTCCATGGCCATCTTGCTTCACGGTGATGCCGCCTTCGCTGGCCAGGGTATCGTTTACGAAACCATGGGCTTCCACGATCTTCCATCTTACTCTACTGGTGGTACTATCCACGTTGTTGTAAACAACCAGATTGGTTTCACCACTGATCCTCGCTATGGTCGCTCTACTCCTTACTGTACTGATATTGCTAAGTCCATCAATGCCCCCGTTTTCCACGTCAACGGCGATGATGTCGAGGCTGTCACCTATGTCATGCAATTGGCTGCTGACTGGCGTCAAACTTTCCACAAGGATGTTGTTATTGATTTGGTTTGCTACCGTAAGCACGGTCACAACGAAACCGATCAACCCATGTTCACCCAACCTCGTATGTACGAAGCCATTGCCAAGCAGGAACCCGTTGCCAAGAAATACGAAACTCAATTGAAGAAGGAAGGTTCTTTGACCGAAGAACAAATTCAGGATAATAAGAAACGCGTTTGGGGTATTCTTGAAGAGAGCTATTCCAGCAGCAAGGACTATAAGCCTACCTCTAGCGAATGGTTGTCCAGCTCTTGGCCCGGATTCAAGTCCCCCAAGGAATTGGCTGAAGAGATCCTTCCCCATCCTCCTACCGGTGTCCCTCTTGAAACCCTTCAAACCGTTGGTAAGTCCTTGACCACTCTCCCTCACAACTTCAACGTCCATCGTAACTTGAAGCGTATCTTGCAGAACCGTGAAAAGTCATTGGATGCTGGTAAGGACATTGATTGGTCTACTGCCGAATCTTTGGCTTGGGGTACTCTCTTGAGTGAAGGTAAGCACGTCCGTATTTCTGGTCAGGATGTTGAGCGTGGTACTTTCTCTCAGCGTCATGCTGTCCTTCACGATCAAAAGAACGGTAGCAAGCACACTCTTTTGAACAACATCAGCCCCGAACAAGGTGCCCTTTCCATCTCCAATTCATCTCTCTCTGAGTATGGTGTTCTTGGTTTCGAATTGGGTTACTCCCTCGTTAACCCTGATACCCTCGTTTCTTGGGAAGCCCAATTCGGTGATTTCGCTAACGGCGCTCAATGTATCATCGATCAATTCATTGCTGCTGGTGAACAAAAGTGGCTCCAACGTACTGGTCTCGTGATGTCTCTTCCTCACGGTTATGATGGTCAGGGTCCTGAGCACTCATCTTCCAGAATTGAACGTTACCTTCAATTGTGTGATGAGAACCCTTATGTCTATCCTTCACCTGAGAAATTGTCCAGACAGCACCAGGACTGTAACATGCAGGTTGTCTATGCCTCCACTCCTGCCCAATTGTTCCACGTCTTGCGTCGTCAAATCAACCGCCAATTCCGTAAGCCTTTGATCTTGCCTTTCTCCAAGTCTTTGCTTCGTCATCCCATGGTCAAGTCTGATATCTCTGAATTTACTGGTGAATCCAGCTTCCAACTCTACTTGCCTGATGAGCATCCTGAGCATTTGGCTGCCCCCGAAAAGATCACCAAGCACATTATGTGCTCTGGTCAGGTCTACTATGCTCTTTTGAAGGCACGTGAGCAGAACAAGATCACCGATGTTGCCATCTCTCGTGTTGAACAATTGCACCCCTTCCCCTTCGAGCAAATTAAGGAGCATGCTGATAAGTATCCCAACGCTGAAGTTGTCTGGTGTCAAGAAGAACCTTTGAATATGGGATCATGGATGCACGTATCTGACAGAATTACTACTGCATTGTCTCAGACTGAACACCATGTTGGCAAGCGACCTCAATATGCTGGTCGTGCTCCTTCTGCATCTGTTGCCACTGGTAACAAAAAGAAACATTACCAAGAAGAATACAGTATCTTGAGTAAAGCTTTAATTGGTGAAGCAATGCAACCCAAAGAAGTAACTCAAGGTGTTCCCATTTATTAAAAAAAAATCCCAGGCACATTCTACAAAGAAAGTAAAAAGGAAAAGTTCGAAAAAAAAATATTATAAAAATAACTCTTTTTAATATATTTTTTTAACTTTTACAAATATATTTTTTTATACATCTTGTTTAGAGGGTTAAGCTCTTCTTTTCCCATATTTTTATTCCTCTATTTTATTTTTATTATGCAATAAAAAAGAACTGCATAACGTTTTATTTTATCTACAGGTCTTTTTTATTATAACGTACTAAATAAAAATCAGATCACCATCATTAGATCAAATCATGTGTACACGGGAAAGTGGGACAATGTGAATGCACTTCGTAATCGATTAGGCGTGAACCATTTTAGCGAATGTTTCATTTATATACAAATTATAACTATTAAGTTGATTCTCTCTTTCCATCACGCTTTCGCTTCACACCGAAAAAACCTGCTTATTATGCAAGATCAAGAAAATAGTAGGGAATAACTATTACGACTGTCGCACTAAATTGTTTGTTTGGAGTGAAGTGATACACAAGCTTTCCTAATATTCTCTTATAACATGATTGATTTTATTTACTCTGTACTTTGTAAATCAATTTAGATGTGAACTTTCTGATTTTTTTTTAAAAACTTACCTCTTTCTTCTTTTTTTATCCTTTTTACAACAAAAAAGAACAAAAAAGTTTTTTTCTCACCCCTTTCAAAAGACAAAATGGTATGTAGTATATCATTGACGTATGATGATATGTATTGACATGTTGAAAAAATATAGAGCGAACCCACCACCTACACAGACGCTGAAATCCACCACTTGAAGAAGATCTTTGAAAACTTCACCGGTGGTAATGGTTTGACCGCTGCTTCCTTGAAGGAAATTTACAAGGCTGCCAAGGTTGATGTAACAGATGATGAAATCAATTCTCAGGTAAGGGGGAGGAAAAATGAAAGAAAGGAATAGTGGAGTGCTTAATATTTTTTTTTCTGATCCATTGAACCTTAAATAAACCCTTGCAGCTCAGAGCCGCTAATCCTTCCAGCGGTGGTAAGCTTGACTTTGAGGCTTTCTTAGAAGTCATGACCAAGGTAAAAATGAAGAGAGTACATTTATGAGAGACTAAAGCTCATTTCTAATTATGATATATTCTATTCATTTACAAATTAGCAACATGATAAAAACCCAGAAGCTGGTGTTACTAAGGTTTTCGAAGCCCTTGATACAGATAATGATGGTCAGGTCAGCGCTGAAGATTTGAAGAGAGGTGTTGCACACTTCGGTAAGACGCAAATATCCCTCAATATTTGTTAGAGTGAACGTACTGGATTCTAATCACAATACTATAGGTAAATCTGTCTCTGACCAAGACATTGATGAAATGATGGCTTCTGCCGATGTAGACGGTGATGGTTTGATTAACTTTGAAGAATTCTTGAAGGTTATGGTAAGTTCATCTCCTCTATAATCCTAGTAATCTTTAATGATACTTATTGATATAAACTCGCTTATTAGACTCCCTCCAAAGTAAACGGCATGCCCAAGTTCTAAACGATACAATACAATAAATAAACACACACTGTCTTTATAGAGACATGATTATCTTTTTCCCCCGTAATTCAAATTGTTTTTGTTTTTGTTTTTTTCATTTCATCAGCTAAAATTTTAGTTAAAAAAAATATGTAAGCGGGAAAAGGAGAAAGGGTAAAAGAAAAAGCAGTTTAAAGCTTGGGGCCTGCGTTACAGGTTTCAGGACTGGCTTCATCTTGGAAAGTCTTGAAGTTTTGAATAAACATCTCGGCCACATTCTTGATAGAGTCGTTGAATTCATCTTCGGTACCTTGCCAGGCTCTCTTGGGATGAAGCAATTCGCTTGGTACACCCTCCACTTGAGTGGGGATGGATAAACCAAAAGTCTCAAACGTTTCAAATTGCCCTTGAGAAAGAGTACCCTTGTGAATTGCATCTAAAATAGCGCGTGTATACTTAAGAGGACAACGTTTACCACCATTCTTTGCAGAGTTTCCAACCCAACCCGTGTTAATCAACCAAGCATCAGCAGCATGGGCGCTCATCTTTTCGGCAAGCATTGTAGCATACTTTTGAGGATGCAAAACTAAGAATGGGGCTCCAAAGCAGGCACTAAACGTAGGAGTAGGTTCAACAATACCATCCTCTGTACCAGCAACCTTGGTAGTATAACCGGAAATAAAGTGGTACATGACTTGGCTAGGTGTAAGCTTAGAAACTGGCGGGAACACACCAAAGGCATCACAAGTGAGCAAAATAATATTTTTAGGGTGTCCACCCATGCATGGAAGTTTAGCATTTGGAATATAGTCTTAATTAAGAAAAAATAAATGAGTGTTTTGTATAGCTAATTGTAAAACTTTTACCCTTACCAATAGGGTAAGCACAGCGAGTGTTCTCAGTGAGAAAGTCATCTGCATAGTCAACATCACGCGTATCTTCATTCAGTACCACATTTTCAAGAATGGAGCCAAAGCGAATAGCGTTAAAGATCTCTGGCTCCTTATCAGCAGAGAGATCAATGCATTTTGCGTAGCAGCCACCTTCAATGTTGAAAATACCGGATTCGCTCCAGCAGTGTTCATCATCTCCAATCAAATGACGATTGGGGTCGGCGCTGAGTGTTGTTTTACCAGTACCTAAATATGTGTGTAAATAAACAATTAAGTAACTTATTGATTTTTCTCACGCTTTGGTGAAAAAGATAAACAATAAAAAAAGAAAGAAAAAGGAAATGTTCGACTTGCTTTACCTGATAAACCAAAGAATAAAGAGACATCACCATCAGGTCCTTCGTTTGCTGATGAATGAAGGGACAATACATTTGCCTTGGGCATAAGATAGTGCATTACAGTGAAAACCTAAATATGATACAATTGAATATTTTGAAACAAATCTAATCTAAACAAGGTTAAGATTATTTACTCCTTTTTTCATTTCACCAGCATATTCGGTACCAAGAATCACCATTTCATGACGTTTAAAGTTTACTGAGACTGAGGTGGTTGAAGTCATACCAGTAGTATAACGATTGGCTATTATTTACACACATTAATTTTCTGACAAAAATAATAGTACCATCATATTAACATGTTTCTTACCTGGGAACTCTCCTGCATTGAAGATGGTAAAATCGGGTGTTCCAAAATCTTCAAGCTCTTCCTCAGTTGGACGAATCAACATGTTGCGCATAAACAAAATGTGGTAAGCTCTGGAAGCAATGATTCTGATCTTCTTTCGGTACTTGGGATCCCAACCAGCAAAGCCATCAAATACATAAAGACGAGGATGCGTATTCAAATAATCGATCGCACGTTCTCGGTTGATTAAAAATACACGCTCACTCATTTTGGTATTAACTGGGCCCCACTATTTAAAATAATTTTCACTCAGTGAACACTGACAACAATGCTATTCAAAAAAAAACAAAAAAAAAACACGTACCCAAATGTCTTTACCCGTTTGTTCTTCTTCAACAATACGCTTATCATTTGGGCTTCTGCCTGTCTTCTTACCAGAGTAAGAACAGAGCGCACCGCTGGATGCAATAACTGTACCCAACTCGTGAGTCAAGGCCTCTTCATAAAGAACAGCAACTGATGGGTTATGCTTGATCGTAACCTAAATTTTACAAGAATGTGTTACAAGAGCCATCGACGATTTATGTACAGGTATGCGTTTTCTTGTCAATTTGCTCGTATCACTCTACCTTGTCATAATCAATACCAGCCATAGTATGAAGCTCCTCTTCTACCTTGGTATGTTGATAAGGAGATCCAGGACGTGATCCAGGACGAGAGGAACCTGGTCTTCCAGGTGAATCAGGACGATATCCATAAGTCATTTCCGTCTTATTTTACAAAATGAAAAAAAAAAACGTGTAGCAAAAAGAAAAAAGAAAAACAAACATAAACTTGAATCATCTTATAAACCGTACTTCACACGTGATTATATTTAACGTTGAGATTTTCATGCGTTTATTTATTTATCAAAGAACAGAAAAAACACTTAATCTCTTTTTTTTTTTCGCTAGAGTTTCTAAAATAAAATAAAGTAAAATAAAAATAAAAATAAAAATCATAATTGTGAAGAAGAGTTTGATTGAGAAAGAAAAAAAGGGAGATGCTTATAAAAAATTTGAAGAGCAAAAAAAGAAGAGTGGGGTATAGAGAACATATACTTTTTTTTTTCTTTTTTCAGTTTGTTTTTTTTTGTTTGTTTTTGACGGGATGTGATATTTTTTTTTCATTATTTATAAAACTGTGTATTACCATGGGTGTCTGTTGTTTGTGTTCATAAGGTTATTATCGTTTGACACATCGACATTATTTGGTTCGGATAAGTCTCTATTTCTCTCCTCGTCTTCATTTTTGCTTGGTGGGTAATCCAATGGCTTGTAGGACTGGAGATTAGACATGATACTTGGTGTGTATCCTTTGTTAGAAGTGGGCGACATGTATGGGTGATGTCGAGGACTGGTTACTTTGTTACTAGATCCTGGAGTGACATATTGACGTTTGTTGGATGCTGCCGACGGTAACGACGATGTATCTGCAGGTGTATCAATTACACTACTATTATTGCTTCCACTGTAATCATTTACTCCGCGAGAAGGTGGTAGATGAAATGCAGATGAATGAAGAGCAAGGGACTTTCCACCCATGAATGGCGAACGTCCAGTGCTGTTATTATTTCCCGAATTGACTCCTATGCCACCTGCTTCTGAAGGTGCAGGAGATCCTAATAAGTTTGTACCAGGTAATGCTGACTTTTGACCTGTAGTTTGTGTTATGTTTTGTTATATTAAATGTATTTGTCAGTATGAAGATGAAAAAGGAGTGTGTATATGTAACTATTTACCATAGTATGGTGAATTATGCGTTGGTTCAGGCTTAATTTCTCTGTTTTCATCAAGCATCTCATCTGCAAAATACATGCGAGATGGATTAGCATGATTTCTCTGTTGGTGCTGATGCTGCTGCTGATGTGGCGGGGTTGGGTTATCTGAAGGATAAACTGAATACGAAGAAGGAGAAGAACTGATACCTCCATATCCCGAAAGACCTCCAACAGGTGCTGACGATCGATAGTCAACTTGCGAGGAGAGAACAAACATATCATCGTTTGAACCCATAGAATTATTCATCATTGAACCATGGTATCCTGCATTTTTGAAACCTAAATGAGGAGACAAGGGGAAGTATATATATATATAAATTAATAGGGGATTCACTATATATATATGCTAATTTATATCTACGCTACCTGCTTGAGATGGGGAAGAAGCGACCTCAGCTGGATTACGTTCCCATGAAGAAGAAGGGAGCGAACCATAATGCTGAGGAGCTGGAGGAGGCTGTTGGGAGCGATAACCATTCAAGCTATTCATTCTACTTGTTGTCATAGGATTATGTAGAATGGTGGAATAAAGAAATACGCTTGGGTCATCAACAAATAAGGGATAAAGTATCTCTTGAATTTTGTACTGAGCAGCTAATAGTTTCGCTCTTGCAAATGTAATCCTAATAAAAAGGATGTAATTTTTGTTAGTTAGTTAATTACTTGATTCAAATATTGTAATATAGAGTTGATATATTGTATATTTACCAAACACCTTTCAAATGCATCGCACCCACTTTAACAACCACACGACCTTTTTCATTTTTTAGGATGCCATCACGTTTACCACGAGACATGCCAGCCACATTTAATAGTTTAGTTCCATTGATCATATCATTATCTGTTCACAAGACCATTAGAGGAGTTATAAAAAAAAAAAGAGGAGTGAATAAAAAAAGCTAAAAAAAATAATCGTATGAGCCTTACCATGTCGTCTGGCTACACAAATACCATTTGCATCCACTTGGTAGCAAATGGTTCCTTCATCTTCCCAAAGGGTTGTGGTTAACTTTGGTCTACCTACCAATGTATGGCGGGTTTGTCCAGGAGCATTTGATGGTAGTCCATAAGGGTAGCTGCTATTATTACTTTGTGAACCACTGCCGTTATATACTGAATCAAATATATTAGAAAAATAAAGACAAGTCAATATAACACGAAGTAATAAAAAGTATATAGTCTGTAATCACAAAGATAAAGTGTAGTAAAAAAAAACTTCAAACAAATGCTTACCAGAAACTGCATTTGAGGTAGGTGAAACAAAATAATTAGGTGAGCTGTACGCAGAAATCATGTTTGAGGCTGTAGAAGAAGAACTCATAGTAGGAGAAGTAGTTGAATTGTTTTTAAGATCGTGTGAGATGGATGATAAGTCGTGGATGCTTGTAGGTCTGTTTGAAGAAGATGAATAGTGGTGGTGCTCTACACCACTGTTAGCCATGATGGAATTATTATTATTATTATGAGCAGTAGAAGAAAGAGAAGGAGGAGGAGGATGTAAAATATTACTACTACTAATATTATTATCACTTCCATGGCTGTTGCTGCTGTTGTGATTCCGACTAGTGCTGCTGTTATTGTGTTGTTGCCAACTACCTGCATTGGCGTATGAACTACCAATATGATGGTTTGCGTCTGCATTGTTATTATTGCCATCCCCTCCTTCAAATTCATGACATACTGATTTGCCATCTACGGAAAGACCAGGGCTTGAATGAATACTATTTCCATTATAATAGCTCGATGAATGAAATGATGCTACGGATGCAGGTCTACCAAGAGGATGCGTATTGGCGTTTTCACGTGATGTGTTCATGGAATAGCTATATGAAGGTGTATTCATAACTGTAGATGAAATAAAAGGGTGTTTTTTTCACTTGAATAATATATGAAAAATATTTAATTTTAAGCTTTTGTCCGAAATAAAATAAAAAAAAAAACTGTGAAGTAAAATGAATAGCGAAGTTTCTTTTTTTTATTTTAATTGTATGCAGCAAAGAAACCAAACTACAAAAAGAAGTAATAATAGCAATAATATAAAATCTGTACTCACAATTTTTTTTGAAAAAGGGGGAATAACTATCCAGGACAACAACAACTACTGTTTTTTTTGACAAGTTAGTTGGAATTAGAACTTTACTTGCAAAACAGACTACAAGGAACAAGGAAAAACAAAAGAAAAAAAGGAAGCAATGTATATAAAAATAAAGAAAGAGCAAGAGAAATTGTGTGTGTTTGTGAAAAGTAAAAGTAGAAGAATTAGCGTAACTCAAAAATTATGCAGAGGGGTAAAAGAGGAGTATCAATAAACGGAGTAAGGGTTGATACTTTAATAACTTCAAATCAGCGTTTCTCTTTTCTAGCCAACTATTAGGATTTAACTACAATATATAGAATTCAACTATCTCGGTTGGTTATTCTATCTATTTTCTTTTGTTTTGAGGAGTGCTTTCTCAAGAAAAGAGAAAATAAGCAAAATAAAAAATACAGAAAAAAATATGAGCCAAAAAAAAATAGTAATAAAAAAAAAACTTTAAATAAAGGGGGTGAATATAAATGCTCACTGATGTTCAACGCCAAGTCTTAACTAAGACTTTAATGTAGCAAAGCATGCAAGAATATGTAATGCATATGTATACATTTCTTTTCATCATAGCCCAAGTATTTTATTCAAAAGGTGCT
>VCJJ01000951.1:0-12620 GCA_024139415.1 Backusella tarrabulga | reverse complement strand
AAAAAAAAAAAAAAAAAAAAAAAAAAAAAAAAAAAAAAAAAAAAAAAACGGAGGAAGATCATAACGTGTCAAAAACCAACTTTTTATTGAGTCTGCAAAGTATCAGCATGAAAAATGTATTTTAATGTATTTTAGCAATGAAATATATAAATTGGCTAATTATTAAGGTGGCGTCAAACCGCGGAATGACTCATTAGTACTCTCTTTTGATCCAATATTTTCAAAAAGCTATGGCCCTGAGCATGAGTGATTTATTTCAATAACCGAATTTGCTACACACGGGTATTACAAACAAAGTAATAAAATCTAAATTTCGATTCCAAATGAGGAGATTTCATCTCTCTTGCTCTCCAGAATTTTTTCATTCACCGATTCCGCAATTTTCACGAGTTTTCAACAATGGTGGTGCTTTGCGGTAAACATTCACGCCCGCTTTATACTTTTATCGGGTTATTCAATGAAAAATCTGGGAAGAAAATGTTTAAAAGTTATAAACAAAATGAAGTAGCATAGAACATCAAACCAATACCAAAGAGATTTTAATTTAACGTCAAAGTACTTTAAGATTTAATTCAAAAAAAAGACAAAGAAAAGTTTTAAGTGGAATATAGATAATTTATTTATCAGATGCAAATTTAATAAAACATAGTATTATAATAAAAGAGAGAAATCAGATTCTAAATGATTCTAGGTGGTAGTTGATGCAGTAATTAAAATGTGATAGTAGTGATATATATGTAACGAGGAGATATTTCTGAATGAATAGACAAAGACTTGAGGCAATGTAGCTTTACTTGGACTTTGTGAAGAAGATCACATCATTCTTGCACTCCTGTGCGTAAGCGAAGGCCAGAGTGGCGGTGGCGGCAGAGTAGGCAACCTTTCTACCATTGATGGAGGAGATGCTGGCAATACGAGAGAAACGAGAGTAGATCATTTTGTTTGTTCTGTATGTGTTTTGGTAAGTAGATATTTGTTAATGTTAATGTATGAAAAAGAGACACCCCAAATCAGAACCCTTTTATATATGTGTCAAAAAAATATAAATGATTCAAAACCAGCTTTCCGCTCAGACCGCGGATCGTTGCTAAAAATGACTCAACCTCCATATATTTTTAGACTTGACCAATAGAAAGCAAAAGAATCACCTAGCCTTTGCTTTTTTTTTCCTTATGGGCTAAATTTGGTAGCCTTTCTTAAATACGCGCATTTTATTCTTAATCTTTAAGATAAAGGACGATAGCTGATTTATCATGAGACATATCCCACATGTGAATTTCAAGATAATGCGACTGTCTTGCAGATAGACAATTACAAAATGTTGTGCGATTATTTAGAAATCATATCGAGGCTTTGATATTCTACAACAGCAATCTCCGGGTGTTTTCTAACTATGACGGAAAGAAACTCAGACATATTTAATTCGCACGTTTTGTTGACCAACAAAACCGATACTAAGAAAATGAAAACGAAAGGGATACAGTCAACTATGGGGGGGTCCAGGCCGTTTTTCCCTTTTGTTAAAAGAGAACTTTTTTTTGAAACGGTGCCTTTCTTTTCCTGGCGAAATGCGGGCAACGTCTTAATAATTAAGTTTACATTTCGGTTACCTTAAAATAGGCTTCTATCAGTTTATAGTATTATTATTGTGATCAAAAAAGGACAATGTAACTAATGACAGCTTTCTACTGGATTGACAGGAAAATATGGGGTAAAACTCTCACGAGCCATAAGGTAAGACAGTACCCTTTTTACTCCCCTGATATTATTCTTTGGTGAAGGGTCTCCACAACTAGTATTTAATTATAATTGTTTAAAATTTTTTTAAAAAAAAGGGGGGAGTTTCCTTCTATTAACCATCATTTCAAGATAATAATGAACGCAGCCAAATCTGTATGATTCATGTTCTTATTTAATTCATATAGTTCAATATTATTCTAAATCCGTAAAATTCTATGCTTTCACATGTGTAGTAACAATTATGACTCGTAAAGGCAAAATCTGACTGGCTGAAGAAATATTTAAGTAGTCGATGTAAAAATTTTTTACCCTTTATTTCCTGGTGTGCTTAACATGTGAAAAATAGAATCTCAGCTGAAGCACTGACTTGTGGAATTAGCCAATGATGAATCAGTGGTGACAATCAACTACATTCAGGTGCAATGGCAACAATGACGCCGGAAGGTTCCGAATTGCACACTTTTTCAACAAAAGGATCGTCTTAATAATGTCTATATTCCCTTTTTCTTTCCTTCGTCTTAATTATCGTACATTATACTCTTAATGAATACGATCGATATAACTTTCTGTTATTTATTCATTCTATATTCTCAAATGCTGTCAAAGAGCACAATTGCTTCCAACATCTAGACGATAACCGTATTCACCTCGCTGTTTTATTAAAACCAAAGTGCCTGTGATTTATATGCTATTAGCATCACAATCACACAAGATGGTTTACAGTCAATTTATGTTGCATATGTCATAAACGGAATATCAATATAGAGATAAAATTAAAATATAGTCGATTTTAACTATGATTCATCAAAAATGACTTAAGCATAGAATGATGCACTTTGCATGCTTATGAGCAATAATCTAGAACCATGCTATTGATCGATACATATTATTAAATACGCATCATTCCTTACATGGCATATTTCTTAATAATAAAATATCCTTCATTTGGTAAAAACTCGGTTACCTGTGCTGAACCCTCTCTCCTATATTATAACATTATATTTTTATGCATGAATAA
The DNA here is from genome assembly GCA_024139415.1 of Backusella tarrabulga. Lineage (NCBI taxonomy): Eukaryota > Fungi > Mucoromycota > Mucoromycetes > Mucorales > Backusellaceae > Backusella > Backusella tarrabulga. Next base: position 9,862 of record VCJJ01000951.1, on the reverse strand, counting down.
AAGTTTTTTTATTTTATAAAAACGCTTCCTTCTCCTATTTTGCCCTTCAAGCTTCTCTTTTTCCCTCCCCGCCCCTCCCCCCCTTGAGACGCATCATCTGAGTCAAGACATATAGTATACATCATTTTTTTATATATATAAAATTCTATAACAAAAGCAAATTACAAGCCATTCATCTTCTTTTCAATGGTAGCATCGATGGTCTCTACTGAATTGGCAAACTGGACCTTCTTTAAATTACGTACAAGAGACTTTGGTAAGCCCAACTCCTCAGCCTTTGCGGCATTGATGTCCTTGACAGGGACCTTTTGAGTATTTGAAAAGATGCGGGCCAATGTGCTGGTGACCATTTCTTTCTTCAAGTCGGTGGGTCCATCAATAAATTCAATCACAGCCATGGGTGCATTATCTCCATATCTTTTACCGATTCTTTGGATGCGAGTATAGCCACCTTGTCGGTTGGCGAAACGAGGTGCAAGTTCGTCAAATAATTTAGGCATGGTGGCATCACGGCTCTATAGTAATATATGAGTGAACCAAAACAGTATATAAAGCGGTGTTTTCTTACATTAAGGTAAGCAAGTGCTTTACGCTTTGCTTCGACATCGCCCTTTTTACCAAGGGTAACCATGGAATCGGCAATGGGTTGAAGTGTTTTTGCCTTGGCAACGGTTGTTTCTATACGACCATGTTCGATGAGAGAAGAAACAAGGTTTCTAAGAAGTGCATTTCTATGACCAGAGGTGCGATTAAGACGACGCAAGTGCTTTCCGTGATGCATTTTTGTGATATATAAAAAAAGGAGAGACCCTGGTGGGATAGAAGGTAATTCAAAGGCAACAAAAAAAAAATAATACAGAATGGGATAGCAACCCCGCTATAAGTGACTGTTTTGTGACGGGTTACTCAAGTGTCCTTCATCAAGTCATGCAAAAGTGAATGCACGGATAGATGCCACTTTTCGATTGCATTCATTGGAGGGATACCATGTTGTCAGTTTAATGCAAATAATAAGGGTTGTTCTCTCTTGAAAATTCGATTAAATTGACAAATTAAGGTTTTTGTACTAAACAATGCAAGCAAGTCGCATTGGCTAAAACTTTCTCATTGGAACTGCATGCTGTTCTTATTGTTAAAAGAATAAAGTATAGATAGTATTTAAAAATTTAAAGACTATAGCACGTTTACTTGTTTTTGTCATAATCAAGCAGTTAAAGTATATCTAACCACGAGCAAAGGCATTTTTGTTTCTAAACTTTTTAGTATTTTCGTGAAGCCTTTAAATCTATTCAATAGAGACGACAAGGTAAATAGGTGGAAGAGCCGCGATCAATAGAGCCTACTTTATAGTGGAGTATATATCCAAAATAATAAGTCATAACATTTATTGTTTAAACAATGCTTATAATACATTCTTTTTAAATGCTCAAGATGTATATTAAGGATCGAAGGATGTTTTGCTTTAATAAGAAACAAAATCTAGCCCGGTAAATCCATTAGAAAATAAACTGCCCCTTGTTTTGAGGCACGAGAAAGTGAATAAACAAAAAGCATACAAATATGAAAGCATATATATCATACAACATCCTATACAAATCTAGATATCAGACAATGTTTTTATGAACCTTTTGTTTGGATAGTAACAGGAACTCAGCTGAACAAAGATGATGAAATGTGCTTCATAGAAACGCAAATATTCTAATACAAAAACATTGGCAATACATATAGAAGGATTTTTTTCACAACAAAAAAAGTAAAACGCACACACATTGATGATGTTGGTTTTCTTACACAAATGATAGATATTTTAGTACCTCAATGTTATATCCATCAAATGTCATCGACTTTCCCTCCTTATTTTTCTCATAATGTTTACCTTTTGTTATTAATTACTTGGTTAATTGATGGTTAAAAGGAGGGCGATGATTTAATTGCATTTGAATATAGTTTAAATTGATTTAATATATCATTTACTAGTGCTTTAGGTTTATAAAACAAGATATCGCTGTTATTTTTACACATTTCATTTCATTACATCATTTTTAGTAAATAAACAATTCTCATGTGAGGTATATGATATAAAACAAGAGGAGAGATATCCTGTTTCATATATTCATCATTTCAAATATTCGTCAAAGCACGTTATAAAAAATTTAATATAAGTTGAAACCAATTCTTTGTAAAAAAACATACACTTTACACTTTTTCCGATTTGTTTGTGTCACCGTTCTCTGACACATCAAAGGATTTAGAAGATCTTGTTTAGTTTCTTTTGTGATGATAATGTTTAATATATACATTTTGCCCTCTCCCGCTCTCTTACGATTGCATCTTTGTTTGTGCTACGCTTACTTCTCAAGAAAACCAATCAAGTAGCTTTGTGCTTCGTTTTGTTTACAACAGACTCTTTTTTTCTCAACAAGAGGGGGGGGTGAATAAATAAAATGAAATGCCAGGTTTTTTATTATGAATGCAAGATTAAGGTGTTAGCAAATAGGGTGCTGATAAATCAAAAAAGCAGCCATCGCATACTCTGGAGAAGACGGGTTGATCGGAGGCGTTTTGTTGGAATAAAGGAAGTCGATTAGCACTATGTGTGCTACAATAGATATGCCCACATCTGCAAAGAAAGAAAAAAAGAACAAAAAAGTTATTTTTATAATAAGGCATCATAAAAAAATGGGGTTCTTTTTTTTTTTACCTGCGACAGTGATGTTTACGCCAAGTCCAACCAAACTCAACTGAACACCGAGCCCCTTGCTCCTTTCTTGTAAACTCACACTGATCGACCTTTTTGTCATTTTGCCACTTAATTTCTGGCATTAATATGAATCGATTCTTTCTATCATCCAAAGTAATGGAGAGTTTGTATTCGACATATTGGATGGATTTTTGTGTTTTTGGAATCTTTGTAAAAAGAGCTTTAGCTTGGAGAAACATATATATATATATCTATATATCTATATATAAACTTACATGCTTTGGTAAAAGAGAAGTTTCTGTTGTGGTACCTGTACCAGACACTACAACCACGGTTTTATCAGGTTCGTTTTCCTTGTTACGTCGGAACACGACCTCGGAAACACCCGATGATTTGGGCTTCAAGAGATCAGAGAAGGCGGCCTTCCAATCCGATGGTTCATCTGCACAAGGGGTATTTGATTCTAGTAATTTCTTTTGCTTTTGGGCTTCCTTTTCTTCAACAAGAGCCTCCAGTTTGCTCAAAATGTCTTGCTGTTGAACAATGAGGGATTTGCACTCTTGGATCTGGGACTTGTATCTATGGGACTTGTTACTGTTTTGGTGATGATATGTACTATCATCGTCATAGTCAGAAAGTGAGCTTAGTGATGAGAATGAGGAAGAGGAACCGTCAATAAAGGTATTTGACAAATCCTGCATTTGATTAGAATAAGCGGTGAAGCTAGAGTTTAGATTCTCCAATAGGGTTTCGTACTGCTGGGTTTCAGATGCCGAGAGCCATTTGTTCTTTTGTAAAGATGATTGACAAGAGGAAGAGTAACAGTCGGGTGCAGTTGATGTGCTCCAGTTGTTATTCTCTTGCTCCATGCTCCAATTGTTGTTTTGTTTATTTTGTACATGATGGTGATGCTGATGTAAAGGGATACCGTCAGGATTGCAGGCTTCACATTTTCTGAGGTTATAAAAAGTGGTATTCATGTCCTCCTTTGCCGCCGTCTCCGCTGTCGTCTTTGGAAAAGTTATCTGAGACTTTTCAGTTTGGAAGGTGGCTGAAATGGCGTTCTCCGGCTTGGTAATTACAGCGGGATCACGTTGTTTTTTTAGCGTTTTGATATTGACCAACTTTTGCTGCATACATTGATTGCTGCTGGTTAGTAAATCAGCAGTTGACATTGTACGAATGCGTGGCTGCTGGAGTGCTTTCTGATTATTATTGGTATTATTAGGTATTCTAGTCGATATATTCAACATGCTCCTTCTTCTTGTCAAAAGTGAAAGGGTGTCGGGTGTAAATTGCTGGGATTTTTGTCTTGTTATCGTTGGAATGGCATCGGCAGACCTTACGTCTTTTGCCATACTGGAAATTGTGCCTCTCGTGACAGAAGCACGGCGAAAGAATGATTGCTTTCCTGTAAGCATGCTTTCAGACGGTGAAAGTGTTACTGGAGCAGAGGCTAGTTCTGTCATGGTGTCAATGTATAAATGTGCCTATTTTATATACTTTTTTTTTGCTATTGAAATTAAAAGGGATGAAAAAGAAAGAAAAAGAGAAAAAAAAGGGAAAGATTAAAAAAAATAAAAAGGGGAACTTTTTGTAAAAAAAAAAAAAAAGTCTTTGAAAGTGTGCGTGATTTTTTATAACAAACAAATAAGTTGAGTTCCACAAAAGTGGGGTTAACTTTATGTTTGAACAATAATATGCTCCTCTTGGTCCGATAACTAAAACAAACGTGAAGAGATAAAAGGGAAGCAAATAATATTAACAATAAGAATGACTAGGGTTTTCTTTTTAATCAAAATCGTCACTTCATTGTTTTTATTCATTTTATAGTCTGTTCATTTTGAAACAAGGAAGACCCTTAAAAAAAAGAGAGGGAAATTGAAAATGTGCCTCAAAAAAAAAAGAAAAAAAACCCTGCAAACAACAGCTTCTCTCTCTGGATTCATGTTTACTTTTTGACAAGTAAAAATAAAAAATAAAAAATTATTCGCTTGATACTTTGCCAATGTAGCCAATCTGTAGAGATAATATTTAGAACCCATTGGGCCATCTGTATCGGGCGAATAATTAAATCGCTTTGCATCTTTATAAGCTGCAGGTGTATCGGTTTATAAGCATTTTCAATATAATCAAACATAAAATGAGACATTCAGGGACAGCATTTGATTGTGATACAATTCCAATGGTGTTCGGGACCTGCTTCAAAAAGACAAGGCGAAATATTTACCAGGTTGTTTACGCACTGAACCTGTGCCTCAGTTACTAAGTATTTTTAAATGTAAATACAAATATATCATTATATAAGACACTACAGGGGGTATTTATTGTTGTTGTTGTTGTTGTTGTTGTCTTTGTGTGCTGGTTATTAATTTACTCGCTTCACACTCTTCAGGAGACCAGATACGCCACATTAAATTAGTAGATGATCTCGATATCGCATCATCTTGTTCTTTTTCTTATCGAGTCAACACACAATATTCCTTAACTGGTAACAGACGAGTTGGAAAGCATCTATTTATATTTATATAGTTGTTAGAATAATAACGCCTTACGGCATTGACGTCGTCAATGATGCTGATCTTCTCTTTTTTTCTACTGTTATTATCCATGTGCTTTATCACTGTATAATGATGGTGTATTGCTTTATTCCAAATATGTTAATGTGTGTTGATGTGTGTATTATTTATACATAATACTATTTGACATTTGATATGTTTTTTCACATATTTCACCACTTGCCGTATAAAAATAAATAAAGTAAAATATAAGCTTTAAGCGCCATGGCCAAATATAGATATTAATTGTGTTACCCGTGCGAGTGACCTGTGCAAATAGCATAGGCCCACTTTAATGGGTAAATCTTACTTGTTCTCCGCTTTGGTACCATTTGCTTTATCCCATTTTTATACAGTTGTTTTGTTTTTTTCCTATTTTTTTTCTCTCTCTTGTACCTCCTCCCCCATTTTTTATCTCGTTTCCTTTCTCCCCCTCTCTACTTCTTTTTCTCTCAAGACGTAGTATATATATATTTATTATTTATAAAAACGATGGACGCCTCACGTAATGCACATTACCCATCCTACCCGTACCAACAACAACAGCGTGGAACACAAGACACAGTGCAGCCTCCATCTAAAGAAATCTATCAATATGACGCACCCTGGTCGACTTATGCGCTCGACTGGTGCAAAACACCTATTGAGCAAAAGAGTTTCAGACTAGCCGTTGGTAGTTTTATCGAAGACAGTAACAACAAGGTAAAAAAAAAGAGAAAAAAAGAGGGGAGGAGATAACAACAAAAGTGCTTGATTCCACCATTTTTCAAATTCGTGCATTTACGCCATTTCATTCACTATTTGACCGCTCACTGCTTTTCTTCTACTTGAATATGCATAGTTACAAATTATATCACGTACTGATCTACTTGACAGCAGTTTACCCATGAACCACATGTCTGACTTTACACCCATTGCAGAGGCCGATTCTTACTATCCCATTACAAAAGTCTTGTGGGAACCACGAAAGGTCAGTATCACTACCATAGTGTTTGCCAGCAAAAATACAACGTATGAGTTTTAAAATCTAGTATTACGTTTTGTTTTTACTTTTAGGGTGATTCAAGAAGTAGTGATCTCCTTGCTACAACTGGCGATATACTTAGAATATGGGAATTGGTGGACGATCCTCGATATGGGTCCAGTAACACAATCACCGGATCAAGCGCAAGGAACAATGGAAACTATCCAATGCAACAATTAATAAAGAAGGCTGAATTGGTCAATGTAAGAGAGAGGGGGAGGAGAAGAGGATATAAATGTGTGTGCTTATCTTTATGCTTAGATGAAACAATCTGATTTCTGTGCACCACTCACTTCATTTGATTGGAACGAGACAGATCCTTCCCTTGTCGTAACATCAAGCATCGATACCACTTGCACCGTCTGGAACGTCGAAACAAACCAAGCAAAGACACAATTGATTGCGCATGATAGCGATGTCTATGATGTTGCTTTCATGCATGGATCTGCTGACATATTTGCAAGTGTCGGTGCAGATGGCTCGGTCCGATTATTTGATTTAAGGTAGCGTAAATAAATAACAATCAAATACCAAACAAGGCAACTCATAACAACAACAAAAGATCATTAGAACATTCAACCATTCTATACGAAGCCCCTCCCGCTTCGACTAGCATGAATCCAGGCAATAGAAATGGCGCTGGTCCTGGCACTGTTCCGCTCTTGAGACTTCAATTCAGTCGTATGAATTCCAACCTATTGGCCACCTTTCACATGGACTCTTCAAAGGTTCAGATTCTAGATATTCGTTATCCAAGTGCCCCCATCGCCGAATTGGTCAAGAGTCATAGTGGAAGTATCAATTGTCTCAGCTGGTCACCCACCGATCACAGTCAAATTGCTACTGGTGGTAAGTAAAATACAAGACATGGAATCATCATAATTATACTCATGTTTTATCTAAAGGTGATGACTCTCAAGTGCTGGTTTGGAATATCAATCAAACATCAACTGACAATCGCTCCTATTACCATCAGCAAAATGCACAGCGTTATAGCCACCAACCCCCTCGTTTGGTGCAGGATCCTTTATTAGCCTATGTTGCAGATGCAGAAGTCAATTCACTTACTTGGAGCAAATCCTCTCCCGAGTGGATTGGCGTTGGTTTTGGTAAAACAGTACAAGCTCTTCGAGTATAAAAATAAAGTAAAATAATATGTTTATGTATACAACCTCTTATTGTTATTGAATTGGATGAATAAAGTCTTTTATGAATAAATAATATTGTTGGGGGATGGAAAGAGATGCAGAGAATGTTTTTGGTATATTTTATTGAAGAGATCAATCAATTTATGGGAATGGTTTCATATACATAAGCTATTGTTAGAGATATCGTCGTATTAGATGATGATGATGATGATGATGGTTATTATTATTATAATTATTCTTATTATTTATATTATTAGTCTTTCCAGGATATTATGAAAGTAATGATTATAGCCAATAGTACAACTATGGTCAAAAAGGAAAATGTTATTCTAATTTACACACATTAAATTGCAGATATTTACCAGTAAGAACTCCCCAATCCCTTATACTTAGCCAGATCTCATCTCTTTTTATTACTGTTTGTATCTGCATTCTTATTTCCGACAGTCTATTCTCTAGACTTATCCTCTGTCTATACTTTTCAAAGCCGCGCTTTCGCACATGGTTTTGTTTCCGCGCATTCACCATGGCGATTTTACTGTCCTTGATACGTTCCTTTTGCATCATCATCTCAGGTATTCGCTCCTTATGAATCAGCTCGAGGTATTCCATGATGGAATTCTCTTGACTTTTCATGCTGCTGATGCCATCGCTATATTCCTTGATTTGCTGTATGCTAAGCTCAATCCGCTTCTTTTGCCTCATTATTTCGTCTTCCATGTGTCCAATGTTTTGCTGGATATGTACAATAGCTTCATCCATCGTACTAGATTGAAATGTCAGTGTTTTTGCTTCTCGTGTTTTAATGGAGCTTACATGTATCGATCTGACGAGTGAGATGTGGATGCCTCCAAGCTGTAGTGATCATCATCTTGGTATTCGTCTTGTTCTTCTTGGATTTGATTCGCCTCTTCATTAATATAAACTCGCTTAACGGGCTTTTTATTATTATTGCTCGGGGATGGTGTTGTTGCTAATGCTTCATCAAAAAAAGACTCCAGCTCCTGTGTTTTTTGTTTTAGTGATGATATTGGATCAATAATGTAAGACGCTGGAACATAAAATAAATAAATTAAACCCAAGTTTACTTTAAAATTCAGTTACAAATATACCATTGTCTGTAATGTAATTGTCCTGATCTCTTGTTAATTCATCAGATTCATTTGCGAGCTTCTTGTAATCTTTAACCAGCCGAGTTTTACTAGATTGTTGTCTTATTCGAGTCACAATGCTGGTAAAGGTCGGTTTTAATGAGCTTGATTCATGAAAGGCGTATGGAATGCGAGAGTCGTAGTAATGTGCTGAATCCAGGGACGAGGAAGAGTCATTGCGATCATCACTCTCCTTTACGTAGTTATTAACTTGCTGGAAATCCATCTAAGAAAATAACAAGTAAAGGTGGAAAGCAAAAGAGATAAAGAAAGAGGATAGAAAAGGAGGTTTTGCTTTTTCATCATCATTATATTATTCTTTTTTTTTTCCTTGTGTAGCAGTAAACCTCACGTGTGCCTGATCATAAGAAGTAAAGTAAAGGCTATTTTTCATTCTCTTGATATATGATGTATGATGTACGATGTATTTATTCGTTTCAAGTCAATCAGAGTCGATATTTAAGAACAGTGTACATATTCGATTGTTGATAAAGTGAGTTTACTATGGTAACAGTAATGAGAATCACATGGGGTTCCTTTGTTTTAGAACATGGTGCTTATTCCATCGTTTTGTAACATGACCACGATTGACTTTCAATAATAGATTTCTTGGCAAATGATGGTGCTCATAAGCAAGTCATATCCATTCATCAATACAGGGCCGGTGCTTTCCTCTACAAGTGGTGAATTCGAAAATAGTCGTAGACAAGTTTAATTTGCAGAAGAAAAAGGGGGGGGGTCCAGCTAAACATGTTTTATTCGAGTTATTAATTACGGTTGGTTTTATTAAAACAAACATGGTTACAACTAAAAACAAAAAGCACTTTTATTTAATGATACGTTTCCTTGTGGTTTTGGATACCAGGGCATGATGCTGATATGTATTTCAATAGTTTCATTTCAAAAGGGCGTTTCCAATGATTTTTTAAAGCACTTTTATTAAGATTCTATCCACTCAAATGTTCTTTGCTGTGGCTTACTGTTTTTTTCAAGAAACTGGGAAAAAAATACAAATTAATGAGAAAAGGGGAAAGTATTTTGAGAAAAAATAAATAATAATTGAGAAAAGTAAAGAGAATAATTGAGAAAAATAAGAGGAGATAGTGTAGTAAAGAGTAAGAGTATAAAGTTAGTAAAAGAGCGTAAAATATAGTGGATATATAACTTACCCGTGGTAAGTGTGGGTTCCCGATGTGTTATCACCAGGATGTTTAAAACAGGGCATTGAGCCTTTAGTTGTATCATATTTGACATCGAGTCAGTAAAAATTGTGTTTTAAA
>VCJJ01000949.1:4118-17749 GCA_024139415.1 Backusella tarrabulga | reverse complement strand
AGGTTCGAATCCTGCCCACCTCTTAGCGGTTACCCATTTTCCGTTCGCCTCCCTGCGTACAACTACATTGAGTTTTAACGCTACTTGTAGGCTGGATCTGCTTGCTCTGGTTGTGGTCTGCACAATTGCTGCCCAGGATTCCCGCCCAGGATTAATGAAGCAACTACCCCTAACCTGTGTCTACTCAAGTCTTCGTCCAACAGTACATTAATATTCTTTCCCTCTCATCATACCCTTCATTTCCCCCTTCTTGTAAGCTTTCTCAATTGTATAACATTATCCACATTCATCAAGTCACCCGCGGCAATATACTATTAGTGCGACAGCCGCACCCCCTGGTGAGGGTTGGTGACATAAAAAGTAATAAAGAACAATGTTTAAACTACACTCCAAATAATATGGTTTACTAGGTATAATACAATAGCTTAATAATATGATCATTTAATAGGAATATGCCTTAAAGATATCATAAAATACTCTCTCTCTCTCTCTCTCTCTCTCTATATATATATAGATATACATATATACAGTGGAACTTAGAGTCTGGATATGGCAGGATATTTTGAAGTTGTGTTTCCAGTTTCCATTGTGGCTTTTAAGTGATTACGTACATTAAGTCTGCAAGTAAAATGGACATCGAACTTAGTCTTTGTTATCACATGTAACTATCAGTCCATTATCTCATCTTCAAAATAAAAACCAACAAACTTATGATTATTACAATTATAAACTAGGATTGCGTTATAGTATACATTTATTTTATTACATGATCGATAATTGGTAATAACATAATTATATTATATATTGATTATAAACAATATATATGAAATATGCACAATCTGTCTAAAAATATTTTTTATAAAAAAAAAAGATTATAAGATATCTATCTTAAATAAAAAGTCAAACAATGCTGCACAAGTTAATAAAAACGTAGGTTCATTACATCTTCAAATATGAAAAGGTAAAAATTTGATGCCCAAAGGGCATCCAACTTTGGTTTTCAAAAAGTCTAAATGTTTTTCGTCCACTGCCTTGAACGTGCTGCTCATACTCGAGTAAGCTGGTCAGGTTTTTTTTTGCGACTTTTTGTAAGCTGTCCCGGTTTCTTGGTAATGTATCTACCAACGCTTAGTAATATGAGGTTATATTCTAATACCCTCTACACTCAAAGTTTCCAAAGAGTCCACGATTATTCGGACAATTTATATCTCTCTGTCTTGGTTATTGTACTTATATAGTCCTTTCTGCCGTGCATTTTGCTATAATTTCTTTCTCTGATGGTTTGAGGCTCGAGTGAAGCCTCTGGCTCGTTATTTTTTCGAGCATAGCGTTTAGATGATTGATTTCAGTCAACATACATTTCACCGGATCGAGAGCTTTCTCTTTCTCCTTATTGTAGGCGTTCTTCTGAAAGACATAAGACTTTTATATCATCGTCGATAATAATCTCTCAGCGCCAAAACATTCTTGTGCTTGATACTTTTTTTAGCTCAATAAACTTGAATGGTTTTTCAATAAACCTGTCATTATCAAAGAAAGTTATTCGTCTAATAGCAATATGAGAAGGGTTTCCCTCTATCCAAACTGACGCCTCCTTGTGGACTTTGGTATTTTCCATCATTTTACAAAATTAAAAAGGCATGACCTGGGGATTCAAGGCATGACCAGAAAATAAAACGGAAGGTACTAAAAAATGCCTTTTGTGAACAGAAATTAAAAAGTAATAAAGTTAATAGAATATGCAAATACGATTTGCGTGGTTTTTCTGAAGCAAGCATGGTGATAAGATACTATAAAAAAAAACTATCATTTGCATTTTGTAAACGCGACTTCTTTGTTTACTTTTTTTAGGTTTTTTAAGGGGCTTTCAGGGGGAAATGTTGTGGATAAGCATGAAAGTGATTTACATTTTTTCATCGGACCTTACAATTGTCAAAAAGTTCTTTCTGCATATGATATCGAGCCGAAAGCTCTTCTTGAGATATATCTGTCGAGAACAAAAAGGGCTGCTCTCTACATGTGTAGAAATAAAACAATGGGTATCACACATGAATCAAAAACCATCATTTGGTTATCTCTCTGTTCTTTTCCATAAATGATTTCGTGAGAGTTTATATAGTTTAGATATGATCGGTTCTAGAGCAAGTTTATATATCAAACCACGAATTGGGGAGGTGTGAATGGAAGAGAAACGGCAATAAGATAAAATTGGACCGATGAAATGTTACCATAAGCCCTTTTTTGCTTTTTTCAGTAGACTGTTTTTATTATTTTTTGAATTTTTTAGTTTTTCCTTTTGTTTAAAAGAAAAGGCACCTCTATTTAAAGAGGGCCATGTTGATCTATACGCTATGTACGTTACTTTTCTCACGAAGGAGATGATAAATATATATATATTCGCTATACTTTTTTTATTAGTTGCGAAATATACATGTTCAATTTCTCACAGAAAGTAAAATGACTCTAGTAACACAATAATCAAAAATGGGTTTGTTTTTTTTAAAAAAAACACAGACAACTTTATCATCTCACATGCTTCCATTATCAGCGTGTTGGTATTTCTATTCTCAGGTTATTGGTACGACACAGATTTTCAGTGCCGAAAAACTAAAAAGTTACACATCACAAAATTATTTTTATTTTCTCTCTCTTTTCTTCTTCCATATATTACTATTACTTCTTCTCTTTATTTATTAGTGCTATTATTATATAAAAAAAATAATATCACTACAAGTATAATACACATATAGTTCGTCTATACATAATATATGTCATCACATTATGTCCATTCATCTCCCTTCAGCCGTTACGACATAAAGCTAACAAGATGTACATCACCTCCACCATCAGCGATAGCACCGCCCTCATATTCACAGGTGTTACTGGAAAAACTTCAATCGCAGCAACACGATAACCAAGCAACTGCGATAATAACAGCCTGGGAGAAAAAAGTAAAAAAGAGAGACAATATAAACAGAATGACGGATCGGAGTCAGTGAAATTAAAGATTTTTCTTTTTTTATTAGCTAAAAGAAATAAGAAATTCCGTGGAAGATGCAAAACAACAAATTCACAAAGTACAGGATATAATGCAAGATATTCAATATCGTTGTATAAGGTGATTTTTTTCTCACTGTTAGCTATCATTGTTACGTTTTAATAACACATTATCATTAGATTGGAGTGTAAAAACGAATATTTACTAGAACACCTTAAACAGACCTCAGAGTTGGCATTTTCCTTGTATGTATATCACTCCCTTCTCAAATAGTTGTGATTGTAGACCCTTGTTTTTTCTTAGTATATTGTTACTAAAAGCAAAAAAAATAAAAATAGATCTAACCTTGAGCACGATATGAATAACGAGATGGATAGTCTAAGTCGAATGAACGGTTCCGTTGAAACTTTAATTGAGGAAGCACAAAAAAGCTTGACAAGTCACTTTTCACTAAAACAAGATCCCATTCGACTACGACGTTCACGCTCATATCCCTGTTTTACCGAAATAAGCTATCCCGAAAACAGAAGAAAAAGCTATTACCAAACAACTCGTAACGGTGATATGTTGATTGATTTCAGGAAAAAGTATCAAAAAGCAAGGTACTTTCACAGCCAATGGAAATTAGTGAACACAATGAGGCAACTTTTAGAGTCTGTCCAACACACAACAAAACAAGGTGAAAAAGTAATACAGCCGAAGCAAAAAGTGAAGGAGGAGAAACCAGATACTCATGTTCATATTCATCACCATTATCATCACCATCATATACACCATCATCCTGCATCCGATACCCCATCATCTATACCAGTCTCCAATAACAATCAGGCTTCCTTTATACACAAGTTGACATCACAAACTTCCATCACCGCCATAAATGCCACAGCGTCATTACTACAGTATGTCGGAATCATGCCATCTGGAGATAAATTAACCCCTCAAACAACACTAAGCAACCGTCCGCTTGTCAAATATCGTACGATGTTTTTAGCAACAATGATGATTATGCAAACCTTTAGTCCGCTCCCAAGACAGGCAATGAGAGGTAATAGACTTCTGAAGCAATGGTATCAGCATCCAACATTAAAAAAGGTGTTTCCCATTTGGTTACGAAAGGCTCATTTGGTTTTTTACTTGGCCCGCTGCTTTCATTTAAAGTAGAGAATTGTAGATTATATTTTTAAAAAAAAAAAAGCTGTACATATTCAATCCCCTCTCCCATCAACATACATATATTCTCGCTTTTTATTTGTGTAAAGATTAATAAAATAAATGAATCATTTTTTAAAAAAGCTTATTCTTAAGAGGGGGTATCATCCTTGGCTCTTTGAAGGGTAGCCATACCCTGTGCTTTGTTCATTTTCTCAGCTTTGTCCTGTAGACGTTTAATTTGTAATTGTATTTCCTTGAGTTGCTTTCTTTGCCCAAACTTGATTCTTGTCAGTATATTCATGGCCTGACCTTTAGTTGGAGTGTAAGGAATGTCGACCTTGTACTTGTTCAGGGCCTTTATTTGTGATGCGGTAGCTGGTTTTCTCCGAAATGCAGCATTCCTCCTCAGCAGGGGTAAAATATGTGCCTTGTCCTCTTTGGTCAACGTGTCGGTGATCCACGTATCGGCAGCCCGGATGGCACTATTGAGAGCATCCGATTCTAATGCTAAGGGTCGAGTTTTTGAATAGAAGTGTGTGTTGGCGTACCTGAAGAAACCTTTCCATAAATCTTCTTTTCTTTTTAAATTGTCTGTGTAACATGATATTATCAGTAACGGAGTCAAAAAAAAACTCATGTGCTTTTTGTTTTGTTTTTAAACTTACCATTTGTCTTCTCTACTGTTAAATAGCCTTTATCGAAAACATAAAGCATATACTTTTTATCGTTCATTTTTAGCCAGTGGTTTGGTGTAACTCTATCAAGAGCCATGCTGTTATTGCTATCGTTGAGAAACTCCTCAAGCGATTCATATTCTGTGATTTTCAGCTTGACAATGTCAGTGGAGATGTCAAATAGATCATCTATGTCAATAAGGTCATTGTTTATTATTATTTCCTTTTACTAACACACACATATGTTTGTATAAATAATTACCATCTCTTTTGGAAATTGTGTCTTCGGCCCGGCTTGCCAATGTTGAAATGTCTTCGCCTTATTATACTTTAAATTAATAAAGTTCTCTTCTTTTTTTTTCTTTTTTTTTAATAATAAATTCAATGTGTTACCAGTTACAAGCTCACTTGGATCTAGTCCTAGTAACGTTGGAACCGTAACCAGACCTTCCGATCCTTGGTTTTCAAAAGTATCAACAAAGTCTATAATCAGGCAATCTTGTTTACCCTCAAATAATCGTAGTCCTCTTCCAAACATTTGTTGAAACAATACGCTTGATCTTGTTGGTTTTGCCATCAAAATACAATCCACTCTTGGTATATCCACTCCTTCCGTTAAAATGGCTTTTTTTTAAAGTTATAATATGGCTGAGATTGTTTTAAATATAAAAAAACGCGACTTTACCACAATTAACTAGGACTGGGAATTTTCCACTGTTAAATCTATCGAGCATGTCACGTCTTGTCGCTGCAGGTGTCTTTGCAGTAAGAAATTCTGCATCAGTGTTAGCCTCTCTAAATTTATTACATAGATCAACGGTGTGTGCAACATCGACACCAAAAACAAGTGTTGATTTTCTATTATCGGATGCTAACTTTTTCCAGGTTGAAACGATAGTGTCATTTCGACTCACTGTATTGACTGCGCGTGATAATTGTGCCTGATTAAAATCATCTTTGCCAATCTTGACCTTGCTTAGTTCTACTGCGGTGTTTACCACTGTGACTTTCATATTGCTCAACCTTAGTACTGTCTTTAGTATTTCTCTCTTGTTACTATAGCAACGCTCTTTCTTACCATTTATTTTCTATCATTTGAAGAAAATCAGCCTGGTATGTAACTTTGTCAAATATACTTTTCAATGCCAGTCCATCATGTCTTCTCAAAGTAGCCGAACAGCCCCATAAAAATATGTTGTTTACTGATTCTGGCCCAACCAGATTAAAGTGCTGAAGAATATTGGTGTAAGTGGTCGCCGCAGCATGATGAGCCTCATCGATGATGATGGCCTTGAACTGGCTTGGATCGTATTTCTCGAGCCGTGATGTAGCATTCCTGCCAAGTGCAGGCACAGACGCCACAATGACATCGGTTTTATCAATATCAAACTTGTTTTTGCCTTGCTCCACTTGTACCGATAGACTGGGGTTCGCTCTTTGTATTTGTGCGTGCGCTTGTGTCAGTAACTCTTTGCGATGAGCTAGCACGAGCACTTTGGTTGCTGAAGGTGAATGGCTGGGGATCTTTGGAATGAGGTGTGACATTATGACCTTGATTTTTTTTAAATAACTTGAATATGCATAAAGTGAAGGTATTGTGTATGCTATGGCGAGAAACTTACTGTTTTTCCACTTCCTTTTTTTAAAAAAAAAAACGCTGTTACTCGATCATTGATCTCGTGTTGATCATGAGTTGAGACTTACCAACAGGTAATGACACAGCCTGTCGCTTACAGCCTTGTTCAAGTTCATTTAAACATGTTTCTATACACTCATACTGATATGGTCGTAAGACTGTACTATAAAGTCTCTTTATCAAGTTTAATGAATACTTGTTCTTTCTAAACATTCAAGCCTTAACTACAACTTAAACAGAGCAAAAAAAAAAAGGATAATAGAATGTTGTCAACTAATATTTTTTAACAACACAAATAAAGAAATGATTGATTGGTCGAAATATGGCAATGTTTGTATTCACCAGAACCATTCTATAGCAGAATTATGATACTATGAAACATTTCAAATGATAGTAGGGACCTTTCAAAAGACAGCATATCGCACTGCTCAAGAAGTGGAAGCTTCTTTTACCTTGTTTCATCTACTTCCAAATAAGGCAACCCATATCCTCATTGTGACTACCATTTTGTCCTTCAAACTGCAGTTTTTTTTCCACTTTGAACTTGTCATTTTTAACTTCTTCAGATAAAATTTTTTTTTTTATTACACCACACAATGGAGAGCAAAAAGAGATCAAGAAGCGACGATAACGACGATACGATCAATAGCAAAAAGAAACAAATTTTGGAGAGAGTGACCTCTGCAGACTCGTTATTACCCACCACCGCTCATTCCGACATCAAAGAAGACTTTCGTGTGGTTATTGGCACTTACGAACGTCTCTTGTACGGAATAAACGCAGTCTGGAACGAACAAGTAAGTTTGTTTTCTATGGGTTCTAGAAAAGACACTAAGCAACTTTTTGCAGAAAGATAAAGTCAGCTTGGAACCTGTGTTTATTATCCCAGCACATACAGGTTGTATTCGCACAGTTGGTATTGGTGGCCACTTTTTGGCCTCGGGAAGTTCAGACGAGATCATTCGTTTGTATGACGTAAAGAAGAGAAAGGAGTATGGCTCTTTGGGTGGTCACCACGCAGGCGACATTACAGACATTCAGTTCCATGGTAAATACATGCTCTCTTGTAGCGATGATCATTCAATCAACCTTTGGAGAACAAAGGACTGGGAGTTTTTAAAGACACTCAAGGGACACAAGTAAGTGACAATAAAGAAAAGACAAGAGAAAAAGGCTATTTATTGATAAAACTGCGTTATTAGAGCCCGAGTCAATTCACTTGCAATTCATCCCACCGGTAAAATTGCCTTGTCTGTTTCTACTGACAGGACTGCCATTTTATGGAACTTGATGACTGGTCGTAAAGCAAGCGTAAACAAATTGGGAAGAGGTGAGTGGGCTTACAAAACAATGGATAGTTATAGTTAAACTCATAAATGTTGTATTAGATGAAGGTATGCAGATACTTTGGAACCCTGCTGGCGATAAGTATGCTATTTTATTCGATAGATCCATCAATATCTATAACGTTTCTGTAAGTGTGTTTGATTGATGCTGGTAAAGACATATTCTAAGCTGTATATATTACACTCAACAGGATGCAAAGGTGGCTCAGACATTAACTCATAGATCAAAGTTCAACACAATGGTTTATCACAACAAGTACATTATAACAGGACATGAAGATAAGACAATTCGAATTTGGGATACGGAATCAGGGGAATGTGTAAAGGAAGTGCCTGCACACAAGCTTAGAGTCAAGGCATTATGTATTGTAGACGCAACAGGCACAAACATTCTCTCCTCTGTCTCTTCAGATGGTTTGCTCAAATGCTGGGATGTCGAGTCATTGATTGGATCCGAGAATCCGGAGCCTATTGGTGAATACAACACAAAGAGTAGAGCCACTTGTATTGTTGCTCATCCTGGATTTGCAAAGTTGGAGGAAGAGAAGCAAAAGCAACAAGAGGAAGAAAAGAAGGAAAAGATTGCCGAAAAAGCAAAGAAGGAAAAGATTGCCGAAAAAGCAAAGAAGGATACAAAGAAGGTCGCAAAGAAGGTCGCAAAGAAGGGAAATAAATCATAAATCAAATAAATAAATAGACAAAGCAATGTTGAATATGATATGGACAATTGGCTCTTGCTTTTTTAGCAGGACAATTGGTTTCTAGTATTGTTTTTTATGTGAAATTGGCCCTTGTTTATTAGTGCTTACATAACAATTATTATTATTAGTGTCTGCTTTGAATTGTATGATAGAAAGGGATTTTAAATACACGGAAGTTTTGTCTTTATAAGTAAATTAGCAAAATCTGTTACACACAGTGAGAGATTGCATTTTCAAATGCTTGAATATAGGAAGGAGACAAGAGAGATAATAACATATAAGCATCGTTAACAATAGCACTAGCGAGTAATTATACATCTAAATGTTACATATTCCTCAAATTTAACTGTGCTTATACTTTTTTCTTTATCGCGTTTCCCGTCCAATGGATCAATGTGTATTTTTCATTAACAGCTCCGAAGTGACCGCTTGTATCTTACACGTGTTGAATGAACTTAGGTGTTTTATTTTCTGGCTCATCTTTTTCTCTTTCTCTGCTACTTTTTTATTTTTCCACGAGAAATATGCAGTTACCCGCCTTTATTCGTGATCCTGCAGTTGCAGTGATTGGTGACAAGTGCTATGGTTCCTTGGTAGAGGATTTGAACCTTGGTGACGTTGACTGTATCAAGTACTCTTTGTCAAAAGCCATTGGTATCGCCATGATTTTGGGTGGCTCCATCGTAAAGATCCCTCAGATACTTACCATCATAGGCAACCAGTCAGCAGAAGGTCTTTCTATCGCTTCCTATGTGCTTGAAACATTATCCTACTCTATCACCACGTCTTATAACTTTCGTCAGCAAAACCCTTTCAGCACCTTTGGTGAGATTATGCTCATCTTGATTCAAAATGTCATCATTACCATGTTGATCTTCCACTACAGCGGCAAGCAGGCTATGATGGCTGTTACCTTGGTAGGTGTTGCTACAGTTCTCTACTCCCTTAACAACGTCACAATCGTACCTGCTACCTTGATGAATAGTCTCTTTGCTGCCACTATCCCTATCAACATGGCAAGTAAGATTCCCCAAATCTATACCAACTTTAAGAACAAGTCCACAGGCCAGTTGTCAGTCTTTGCTGTTGTAGGTTTCTTTTTTTAGTATTTTCAAATTGTTGTCTTCTAAAAAAAACTAACTTTTTTCTTGGAAAAAAAGGTCAATTATTTCGCTGGTAGTTTAGCACGTGTCTTCACCACAATGACAGAATTGGATGATCCTATTATGCTCTTTGGAGGTTTGCTGGCAACCACATTGAATGCTGTCTTGTTATTACAGGTTGTCCTTTACTGGGGTAACAAGGGTGCAAAGGCCAAGAAGGAGTAAAAAACACCCGATATATCAAAAGGAAAAACAAAAACAAAACAAAAAAGAGATCCATGTGGTTTATCTATCATTTTTTAATAATAAACACATAGCGGATGAGTTATTGCATTTTGGTTATATTGAGAAATGGTAATGGTAGTCTTTATTGGGAAGCGAAGGGTGGGATCGAGAGGGCAGACTAAAAGAAGCAATAGGATTACGTGATTTTTTGTTTTATGCAAATCGAGCGATTTCATCTGGTGTTTATCATGTGCTATTTTTGTACAACCACAGGAAACAGAAAAAAAAACAATAAAACAAATCATAAAATATATGGATATTAAGCTCAATGTAAATAGTAACATCAGTAGTGAGGGGCATATATTGAAAGTGTTAAATAAATGATGTAGATTGCATGTTGAGGCATGATGGCGTTTCAAATAAGCATGTAAAACTTTCTTGTAGTACTCAACATTCGCTTTTTAGAAAAAATAATTCCTTAAATTCGCTGTATCGATTGGTGTAAATTCTCAGGCTATATTTTTTTATATGTACTTTATTTTTATATATACAAAACCAATCAAACAATCTGATTGTAAAGGGAAAAAGGGGGATATAACAAGGGGGGCTTATATTACTATCGCCATACATGTATATACATGAAAATGTGTTTATGACGCAAGGACAGTTGCTACCAATGCAAAAAGTGATACAAGCAATCCTGTGGTAGTGAGCGATGTCGCTTTACTTTCATTGGTGGCGACAGAGTTGGCACTAGTAGATGTCTTTGTGGAGATGGGGATGGTGGATCCATCAGCATTGATACACTGACTAACATTAAATTCAGGAGCAAGATCCATTAGAGTTACATCTATGCACTAGAGTAGTAGAATAAAAAGGTTATCATCATGAATCAAATACATATATGTGCTTTTATCGCTTTACCTGGTATAATTCACCATCTCCGCCATTAAATATAATCTGAAGGGTAGCATCCGTTCCACTGGCCGCTTTCGATCTGCTGAAATCAAGGGCGATACATGTTTTTTGTGGGTAGTTGCGTGTACCTTCGCTTACAGGCACCAATTTGGAACTAGTGAAATCGGCAGTGACAGGGCCACCTTTCAATAGCACGTTCACGGTATAAGTGTATGAGGTATGGGCCGCATCGATCTCAACAAAGGCGCCAGTGAGTGGTATAGGTGTACGGGGTATAGAGGCAGTATCAAAACCGCCACATGGAACAGTGGGCTCTTTTGTTTCATCAAAACCTCGAGTAGGTGGATAGATCAGTTGGAAATGGCAGGATACGCTTTGGAAGATGGCTAAACCAAGTAGAAAACTATTGAAAAAACTAACTCTTGTCATATTTCTGTCGATTAAATGAAAAAAAAATAAAGTAAAAGAACAAAAAACTTTTATTTTATTTTATTTTATTTTATTTTATTTTATTTTATTTTATAGTGCGTGAAGGGAAAATGATTATGTCACTCTAAGTCGCATGACGCCCTCCCTTTTTTTTGTTTTTTCATTCGCATTTTTTTTAAAAAAAAGGATCTCGTTACACTACGCTTTTCACTACAAATTAAACCAGAATGACATCAATGCAATGTCTAAGCCCAGATTTCTTATATACACTTTTAACTTTTTATTTCCCTCAAGAAGGGTTGTATTTTTACTACAAATAATACCAATGATAGATTGAATTGCTTCTAGTCTCATACTTAAGTATTCTATGAACATAATACTGGGTCATTGATTGATAGAAAATGAACACATTTCTTATATATCATAATATACTGTTGTCATATGTAAAAGAAACAAGGGTACATTAAAAAATATTAATAGGGAGAGAACGATGGCTTGATTATTGAATTCGATTATAAATTAGTCGCCCTTACGGGGGAACTCTTGGTATCCACATTCGTGGAGCAGAGTTGACGGTTTAGTTCAGCTTACAACTACAATACTGTATAAGCTTCTGAATATAACCATAACATATTACTCTTTATTTACCTGTTGATTTATATGTGTTTATCTGTTTACGAAAAAAGATATCAGCAAAAGAATTATTTTTCATAAAAAAATTAACTTTACCTTCAAGACAACATCCATGGTCAGAGAGAGAGAGAGAGAGAGAGTGAGTGAGTGAGTGGAAGGAAAGGAAAGTAAAAAGTCGGTAAAGAAGCGTGACTACACCAAAACACTCTTTCTCAGTGACTCACTTCTTTGGACAACATTTATACATATAAAAAATATACCTGTTTTATTATAGTAGGATAAGCAAAGCCAAAGGAGATACAGAAAAGAAGAGGCGCATACTATACTCTTTTTCTTTCTAAATACTTGTATTTATCTTTATCATAGATATTACATGTTTACCTTTGTTAAATGAAGCAATGTACTGGTTTAACAAAAAAAGCAATGAAGAAAAAGAAAAGAGTCCCACTACCTGAATACTGTGTTTTTTAACGATAGAGTGCCTTTTTTTGACACGCTCCTTTTTTCATACGTTCATTTTTTACGCGTCCATTCTTTTTTTTTTTAAAAAAAAAAGAGAAAGAAAAAGTAAAGAAAAGCAATTCATTGCTATATTAATTATAAAAAGTTCAGCCAAAAGATCAACATGTCAAACTCAAAACATGCATATATATTAATTTAAACTAACGATCATTGTTTAACAGTTGTATCACAATCTTTATTAAGTATTTTAGAAAATCATGGATTGTGTATTCGTTTCCAGCTTCCAAAGATTTAATCATAACATCAAAGCATGTATAAAACTCATGGAGAGTAAACACGTAGCCATATTGTCACATTTTCTCACTCTAGCATTATTATACCGTTTGACCCTGGTATCGAAATATTGCATTATGGACCAAAACATATTCTATATTCGAGATGCTATGAACGTATTCATTGAGCAATCGTTATTTTCCATCAAAGAGACAGTGACAAAATGATCACCATAAGTATTCGGATATCGAGGTTATTCCATTAAACAGTATTCCGATATCGGGGTTCAACTCTATAGATCTCGCATTTACAGTTAATACTCTGACAGATGACCTTCTGTTGTAACTCGTACTTGTCACTGCCTCCTGATGTCTTGCTTGTATTTCAAAGTTTTCATATAGATTGGTAGTAGATAGTAAATCATGAACCTTGCGACAAGCTGAAGCCAAATTTAGTCTCGAACGGAAATTCAGGTATCCTGCTATGAGTGAAATGGTTTCGTTGGAAAGTGTAGTGAGCATTTAGAAAATAAAAAATAAAAAATAAATAAAAATAAAAATAAAAAGAGAAAAAGAGAAAAAGAGAAATGTTGTCAATGAAGGTTTTTATACTATTGATTGTATTCATCACTGAGTCACTTTTAAGGAGAACCGTTTATCCTTACTGATTTATACGATATAAACAAACAATCCTCCTGATGATAAAAAAAATTAATGCTCGTCTTTAAAACAGTATGAAACTATTCCTAAGTAAATAATATTTGGATTTTGATAGCTTTTGATCTATTATGGTTGATTTTTATTTTAGTTGTAGCTACTATTTTGGTCATCTTCAAGAGCATTTTTAGTCAATGAAAAGACGTTCACAGTAAGTAACGAGGTTGGGCTTCCCCGTTTTATGCATCTGAGTCGAAATTTAATGATGCTGATTACGAGATGCAAATTTCATTATTCTTTTTTTTAAGTCACTCCTTGAAAATCATTAGAGATAAAGCGATTGGAAAGAAGTCAAATTTGACAGCACAATCTACACATCACTAGCCATCCTACTTCGAGATATAAGTAGCACAGTAAACTGAAGG